>WSYH01003040.1:0-13152 GCA_036426205.1 Ascaphus truei
CCCCCCCCCACAGCTGCACAAGCCTACCCACACCGGCACCCACCCTGCCCCCCACGTCTGCTGCAGAGTTACCCCCTCCCGTCGCCACAGTTCCCCTGCCCAAGCCTCGCGTTACGCACCCTCCTATGCGCCCTACACATAGGATGGGGGGGAGGGTGCTTGATGATGAGGGGGACTGCTGAAAGGGACTGAGGGAGATCAAGGGTGCTGGGGGGGAGATGATGATGATGGGGTGAGGTGATGATGATGAGGGTAGTGGTGGTGGCATGAGAGGAGGGTGAAGAGGGGGGTGAATGGAGGAGGGGGACAAGGGGGTGAGAGGATGAGCGGGGTTGCGGTCGGAGAATTTATAAACTTGTTCAAACAGTGTGTGGTTTTTAAAATTTTCGCATGTGCAACATAATACCTCAATTTTTACATGGTGTGGCTATTTTCACTTCTAATTCGCCACACCTGTGGCTACATTGAAAAATAGGTTGCCCACCCCTGCTATAGAGAGCTGTTTTTATCCAGTTTTAACCAGGTTTTAATGATCTGTAAGATGATTGGTTTAAGAATTAAGGAATGGTTATTACATTCTGCATAGTTACCTATTTTAGGCAAAGGAAATCAAGTTTATATAATGCCTGCTTGGACACTCCCTAGTAGAGATTCTCATTGACTTTTGAATGTGCATGATCATACTCTGTGCTGTACTATGCAATAAACTACTCATTATCTACGACCCGTGTTTGTGAGTTTGCAAACAACGACACCCGGTAGCACTGATTTCTTTATTTATCTTTATTGGTATCAAGATTGATCCTGGGGAGATAGTTTCTAGGAATTGAGGAAGAAAATTATGTTTCCACGCTGAAGCAGCTAAAGTCATTGGTTGGGCATCTGGCCTTTGCTTTTAGGGTCCTACCAATGGACAGGGTTTGTAATTGTAGGCTGGTGTTGGTGTCCTCTGTGGTAAAGCATCCTCATCATTCTGTCAGGGTTATGAAGGCTATGATGAGCGACCTGGCAGTTATTTCTTGAATCTTACAAAAGGTTGTAGCAGGAGATTTCGAACAGTGACCTCCAGCTGTTTTCAGATGCATCTGGATGCTGGCGCTTTGGTTCATATTTTTGTGTGCCAAGCAGTGGCCACAAGTATGTGTGGAGGCGCACCTGGTCAGCAGTGTAACGTTTCTGGAGCTCTTTCCAGTGGTGCGGGAGATTGAGCGCTGGGGCATTTACTTTAGTAACAAAAGGGTGCTCTTTCAATCTGACATTACGGAGGTGGTTTTGGAAGTCAACGGGCTGATAACCAGTTCTCCACGGGTTGTCAGATTCCTCAGGAGCTAGTTCCGCTTTGTTTAATTGCTAAAATCCTAACATCCAGTTAAGGGCTTGGCAAGTTCCTCAGGTGGTGAATACTATAGCTGATTTTCTGTCTCGTTGTATAGTTGAGTTATTCCGGTGCCTTGAGGTGCCCGTAGACCAACGTGGTTGGCTACATTTGCCATAAAATACGTGAATGAGACCGCAGTCACCGTTGTAGATAAGTGTACAGGGTGGAATGACAGGTGCTAGAAGGGTATAAGTACAGTATTAATGGTGTTAATCAAAGAGTTGATCAGAAAGAATCCTCTTATATAAAGCACTCAAATGTCATTCATATTGTAGAGAGTAGACAACAAATGGTCCTGCAGTAAATTACTGCAAGTCTGTCAGGTTGACCAGAATCACCGCGGATATCAAAAAATAATAACATTTTATTAATTCTACATAGATGATTAAAAACACATATACATTATTAAAAATCCCTATTGTGGCTGATATGGATAATAGAAATTAAATAGGTATGATACCATAAATCACCATATCATGACTCTCAGGAGTAGCAACTGGTCTTAATGTCTTTAACCAAAGGGTTGCAGACAAAACGGTATATTCCAATCAGGCAGCAGATATCGAATGTCAAAAATCACAGTAGATGTTGTGGTCTCTGACTGGGGTATAGAATAGATTGTTACTATGAATCATTTGTGAATGAAATGTTCATAGGACAAAATCATATAATCACGTTATCACTATAGTGTATAGATACAAGCATTTGCTTGTTATATTCTTTTGACTATCTCCAGAAGGTAATAATGGCCTGAATGTCAAAGTATCACATCTATATCGCCGCGGTGTGTAACATCTATGGCATAGATAGGTGAATATGCTCAATTGTATACAGATGGTCACCAAAACCGCTATAGTGTAACAGTAGGTATGTAACAATATATGTATAGTCTACAATGATATAACGTCCCTCTATCGTATCAGTAAGTACAGGTTATGCTGGAAAATGGTACAGCCAAGTAACGCTGGTAATTTCACATGTAACCTGTCTTGTCCTGAATATCTAGGAGACGCTAAGCTGCCAAGTGTGCCGCTTGGATCAATACAAGCCTGCTCGTGATCCCAGTTGCTGAGAGTCGCCACTCGAGTGACATCACCGCTGTGACGCCCTACGTCCCGACGCACGTTTCACGTGTCCACCACGCTTCTTCAGGGGGAGGAGGGATAAGTATCTGATATCCCCGGTGGTGGTTTTATACCCTCAGACAGGAATAAATGATTCTATCCCAGTGCCACGATAGGCGGGATAGAAGCCAATCGGTTTGTATCCCCTACAAGGGGTGGAGGGAACCCAGGGAGTATACATAAACGGATTAACCTCTTAGATGTCAAATTGTACCTGTATAGTCACGCGCAGGATGTGGAGAATAGGAGAGGTGGGTAAGTATATTATGAGAGTCTCATCATTCGGCTATTGAACAGAAGTGGCCACAATTGCGGTATTGGTACTAAATTAATAAATTCAATAAATTTATATGTGTGTGTGTTTATTTGGCGTGTTTACATTTATTATGTGTTTGTAAGTGTTTAATTGTGAGTATTAGCTACTATAGGCATATATTTAAAAAGGGGGAATAGTGGATATATGTAGTATGCTATTCACCGTGGGACATTACAGCATGTGGGATGTATAGAAGAATATACCAATTGATTGGAAAGGGATTAAATGGGTTAACCAGTGTAGGAGTGTGACTCACATAAGAAAACCTGCCCCTAATAGTCAATGCAGGTCTATTAAGTTTTATATTTAAATAAGGTGTGTTATGTGTAATGTACTGTGTAGGAATGAATGATTGTATTTTGCAAAATAAGGTACAAATATGGAAGACCTATGTTTGGTCAGTGTGTTGCTTGATAGCTTCTGTAAACACATCAGTGTAAAGAAAGTGTACAATAGTAAAATGTTGTCCACATAATTAAATAAGGCACCTAAAAACAAGAAAATTAAATAGAAAAATCAATAGATGGTGATAACAGAGTGCTAAGTAAATGCAGTGTAGGAATGTGACTCACAAAAGAGGACCTGCCCCTAATGGTCAATTCAGGTCTATTTAATTTATGAAATTACATAATATGTGTTATGTGTAATGTACTGTGTAGAAATGATTGAGTATATATTGCAATTGTAGCCCAAGAATGGAAAACTGTTAGTTAAATACACAATAATCCAATTGATCTAAATGAACGGGGAAAAAATGAACCCTTCGTTTAGGCCATTTGGTGCCAATGTTTGCAACTGGAATATCCACCGACTTTCCTGTTGCAACAGTCGTTGATCCCAGTTACCCCCTCTTTGGTCTCTGGATATGTGTTCTATTCCACAAAAGTGCATCACTTTGGTATCACCTTTGTGATGTTCAATGACATGCCTAGCAATTGGGGTGTTTGTAGCATTGCGGACATTGCCAATGTGTTCCAAAATCCTCGTCTTGAGGGGTCTGTGAGTCTTCCCTACATACATAATCCCACAGTCGCATGTCATGAGATAAATTGTACCACAGGTGAGGCAATTGATAAAATCTTTTATCTTGAATGTGACAGAGTTGTTAGAGCTCTTAAATTGTTTGGTGACTGTCATAAAGGGACAGGCTTTGCATCTGGCACATGGAAAAGAGCCACATGGTTTTGTACCCAGCCATGTTTTTGTCTTAGTCTTATCAAAATGACTGTGAACAAGCCTATCTTTGATGTTCTTATTACATCTATACCCTGTAGTGGGTATATCTCTGAGGACTTTGCATAGATCAGAGTCACCAAGCAGGACATGCCAGTGTCTACGGAGGATGTTCTTAGTCATTTGAGATTGACTGTTGTATGTTGAGATGAATCTAATAACATTCTCTTGAGGCATAGTTTGTTTGGGTGCCAAGAGTGCTGTTCTTGGGGATGTCAGTGCCCTATAGTAAGCTCTTTTGATAACTTTCTTACTATAACCTCTGGTCTGAAACCTGCTGGTCATGTCTTTCGCTTGTATGTTGAATTCTTTCGTGGAGGAACAGTTTCTGCACAGTCTTAAAAATTGTCCTACAGGAATGTTAGTTGTGACATGTTTGGGATGGTGACTATTGGCATTTAAGAGACTATTAGTCGAGGTAGGCTTTCTATAAATGCTTGTCTCAACAGTCCCAGCATCAGTCCTAGATATGGTGATGTCTAAGAATTCTATCCTGTTTTTGTCAAACTGGGTAGTCAATTTCAAATTGAAATTGTTGTCATTTAGACAATCAATAAAGGTATACAGGAGTGTCTCTGTACCGTTCCATATCAGGAAAATGTCATCAATGTATCTGACCCACAACTCAACATGTTCAGTATAGATTTCCATCTCTTCTATGAAGACCACCGCTGCCTCCCACCAGCCTAGATATAAATTGGCGTAGGTGGGAGCACATGTGGTCCCCATAGCTGTACCCTGTATTTAGTGATACAGGGTGTTGTGGAAAATGAAGAAGTTGTGGGTCAGTACATAATTGAGTAATGTGAGGACTAGATTGTTATGTGGTGTACAGTCTGTGTTTCTCGCTTTTAGGAAATACGCCACGGCATCCATACCGAATTGGTGAGGGATGCTGGAGTACAGCCCCTCCACGTCTAGACCAACTAGAATAGAGTCAGAGTTCAGATAGACACCTTCTAATTTCCGCAGCACATCAGTTGTATCTTTTACATATGATGGTAGAGTCTCAACGAATGGACGTAAGACTCTATCTAGATACACACTCGTGTTAGCTGTAATATTACCTATGCCTGAGACTATAGGTCTTCCCGGTGGAGGTCTTTTATCTTTATGAATCTTAGGCAGATGGTAGAAGGTTGCAATTCTGGGTGTCTTTGTCATCATGAAATCATATTCTTTTTTACCGATGAGTTTTTCTTCTAGACCTAAATCTAATATCACTTTCAGTTCTTTCAGATAGGACACATTGGGGTCTGTTTTAAGTATAGAGTAGCATTGTTTATCAGAGAGGAGACGTTTGGATTCCTGTATATAGTCTTCCTCATTGAGAATAACAATGTTACCCCCCTTGTCTGATGGTTTGACTATAATGGTCTTATCTGTGTCTAAGTCTCTCAGAGCTACTCTCTCTAGATAGGTCAGATGTTCCAGTTAAGGGCTTGGCAAGTTCCTCAGGTGGTGAATACTATAGCTGATTTTCTGTCTCGTTGTATAGTTGAGTTATTCCGGTGCCTTGAGGTGCCCGTAGACCAACGTGGTTGGCTACATTTGCCAGCATCAATTATGGAGCCCGAGATTGGAAGAGTGATTGGTTTGGTGAGGTGACACTTGTGGCCCACATCGGGGCCTGGAGAGAGTGGTGTGAGTTCTTGTTGGGACTCAATGGCTATTTGGGTGAGGAGGACCAAGTTGGCTGCATGGTGGCCTTGCTTTGGTCCTTAGCTGAAAAGGGGGTATCTATGTGTTTTATTGAGAAGTTGGCAGGGATATCATTCTTTTTTATGCTATGTGACTCTTAGGATGTTACAAGAGCTTCCCTGGTAAGTGCATGCTGTTGGGTTTGAAGAGGAGGAGGCAGTTAGGAATAGGAGACACAGTATTCCTGGGCCTCCTTTCTCGGATATGTGTAAGGTGTTGGTGTGCTTTTCAAATGTTGAGGTTGTGTTATTTAGGACTATGTTTGCATTGGCTTTCTTCTGAGCCTTAAGAGTTGTAGAGTTGATCCCAGACTCTGGTGTAAAATTGAGGGGCCTATGATGGGGTGAGGTTTTGTTAGATCAGACAGTCTGAAGATTTTTGATCAGGACTGGAGGTCTAAAACTGATAAGTTGGGCAAGGGTGTTTGGGTCTCTTTAGCTGGGATTGAAGAGAGTAATATTTGTTGGCGCTTATATAGTAATTAGACACATACACATTTTATCATCATCTTCTGCACTTGTCGATCCATTGTTAAATGAAGACCTCCAAGGAACCATGGTTGCAAACCTTTACTCTCCAAGTTGCACCAACACATTTCCTATTTGAATTCTCCCATCTTATTTTTTGTCATCTTGATCTTTTGATATCTTTGTCCAATAGTGGTCATTTCTCCTTGTTATATTTCCGGCCCACTGACATTTTATTTTTTTCACCCTTGCTATGTTACACGCTCTTGTTTGCATTGAACCCATTCATAATTTTTCCCTGTCTCTGGGTAATACACAGCAAACAACTCTTCATAATTCTCTGCATCTGAAGCTTCTAAATTTGCTGGCCAAGGAAGACATAATTTTCGACTTCTTCGCTTCCATTTATTTTGATCTTTGTGTAGGTTTGAATCAGGCAGGGTAAATATAAATACTCAATTGATACTTCAAGGGTTACTTTCAAAATCACCAGATCTTCCAAAATCACCTCATGACAGGAAGGTAAACATAGTGTAATACTATCTTTACTATTTAAAGCACAAGATTATAAACAATCATAGACATCTGTGGGCTTGAAACAGACATGTAAAAGGAGGCTGGGGTTCCAACACAGCTCCAGTGGACACTTCACACGGTCCTTGTTGACTCTTCACGGACACAGAGTCCCTCCGTCTGGTCGGTGTACACCAAAAACGGGTTGAGGACGTCACTGAGATGGTTCGTAGCTGTGTTTCTTCCCCCGGAACTCTGATCACCAAAAGTCTTAGCCCTACATGTTTCACTGCTGTTGCAGCTTACTTGGGGGCTCAGCGATGGACCAGCTCAGTGATGTCAACTCAACCTGTTTTTGGTGTAGGACACGTTCTGCACACATTTACAGCTGGATCGGTTTGTTGTTATTATATTTGGACAAAGAGAAGAAAAAGAATCCCAGATAAATGAGCACTCAATACCCCGTAGTAATGGTAATTATGTAAGAGTTATGAATGACTTAAAACTTAATACTTTATTGTAGTAACTTAAAATAAACGTGAGCAAATTACAGTGATATACCACATTTTATCCAATTCAAAAAACTTAAAACGTCACCAGGGTCTTGCAACCTTCTGATAACTAATATATCTGTGTATCAAGTAGATGGCTACCCACCCTTCTTTGCTTACTATGAGTATCAGTGACTGCAAAACCCTGCGGTCACTGAGTGTATATACTAGGGTATATTCCCTATGGCAGTGGTGGGCCACATGATATAACCTATGGACCCACACATATATGGTCACAGACATCGCCCCCTCAAGTCAGCTTTTTAATGCCGGCACACGAACGAATACTCCCCCACGCTTTACACTGGGAGCTAGTGATTAGCACAGTAGAGGAGTGTGACAGTATTTATGTACCCGGTAACTGTGCCTTTTTAGCAGGTACCATACTTGTTTTTATGTCCTGTACCTATAAAATTCAGCTATGCCTTCTGTACCAATTTGGTACAGTGGGTGAAGCTCGAAATCTTCAGCTAAAGGTGAAGAAAGAGAAAGGTCCCACTGGAGGAACGAAACGTCGGTTTTTGTGTCTTCTATCAAATATAGAAAATGTACAGTATGATTTACTTACCTGCGTGCTGTCCCTTGATGTCGTGTTGCAACCGGTATCGTATGGTCTGTTATTGCTTTATGGGATAAGCACCAAAACTTATTTACTTGCAAATGGTGTGCCGGCTTTGCATTGGATTACATATATATCTATCTATATATTTGTCAAACCGTGGTACGTGTATGTGTCTGTATGTGTCTCCCTGTGTCCCTAGAGGAAATCGCATTGGACCTTTGGCCTGTCACTCCGCCTCAGGCCAATGAGATGGCTCCCTTGGCCCGCCCCCGCACACCTCTCATTGGCCTGAGGCGGAGTGACGGGCCAAAGGTCACACACACACACACACACCCTCAGCGGGGGAGCGGAGCAAGTGCCCGGGACACAGCGGGGGAGTGGCCACAACACGCTGCCTCCCACCTCACATCCACGTGGGAGCGGCTGGACGGGTGAGGCAGCGGCAGGACGGGTGAGTGATCGAGCAGGCGGATGGTTGAGTGAGCGAGCAGGCGGACGGGTGAGGGAGCGGCCGGACGGGTGAGGAAGCGAGCAGGCGGACGGGTGAGTGAGCGGCCCACAACAGGCGGAAGGTTTCGGGGGGTGAATCATATATTGTTGTGTGTATGTGTCATGTGTGTGTAGCATAAAAATAGAATAATAAGTCCTTGTGTGATTTTGATAAATCTAACTGTGTATGAACTAAATAGATATAACTAAATGTGAATATCTGTGATGTTATTTGTTTATGTGAATTTGCATATGTAATTGTATATTGTATAAAGTGACACTCTGCTGTGAATAAATGTTGTGTAGGTCGTAACAGTTAAATATATGTATACATTATGTATTAAAACTATATGTGATTGGACTAAATGTGGTGGGGCCATTCGTGAACCAAAAACAGATACATCCGCAATAAAGTGTAGTCACTAAATAGATCAACCTCCAATGGGGCTATTAGATAGAAATACATTTATATTCCCACAATTGGAGTGTTAATAGTGTCTAAAGATAGTGGTATGGGAAGATGTATTTAAAGACCTGACAGACGACCAAAGTTCGGAGGGAATGCAATAAAGCATTCAACCCAGACCTCCGAAGGATCACCCTCTACGGGTGGTCATCCTATGGTACTTATGTCAATATGGTCATTGTGTCCCTTAGGGTACATAGTGTCTAGAATATACATCCAATATGTCTCCCTCATACATAATCTTTTAAAACGATCTCCCATATACGAGGGGGGAATGTACTCAATGCCCATAACCCATAGGGACTTTGATCTTTTAGATGTTTAGTACAATAGTGGCGGGAGAGGCTGTGTGTTTGGCATCCATGGATAATATTTCTTCGGTGCTCTAAGAATCTTGTACTTAGAGCTCTTGAAGTGCGGCCTACGTACTGTAAGCCGCACTCGCATGATATCAGATATACAACATACTCACTGAGACAGTTAATATAATCTGTTATTTCATGGGAAGTGCCATTTGATTGTGATGTAAATTTATTTGTTTTAACCAGATGTTTACACGTAAGACACCTGCCTCTCCCACATCCAAAGTTTCCCCTTTCTCTGATGTAACCGGAAATGTCCAAGCTATTTGTATTTATGACTTTTGATGTTTTTAATTTGCTTGGAGCTATCATTGTTTTAATACTCCTTGCTTTTCTGAAAATCACAGGCGCATGTTTTGGCAATAGATGACCGATTTCAGGATCACTACACAAAATGTTCCAATGACAGTTCAGGATTTTTTTGATTTGTTTTGCAGATCGGTTATATTGCGTAATAAATTTTGGTGTGGACCCTTTACTTTTGTCTTCATTAATAGCGTTGCAAGTTGTTTTTGATTTTGATTTTTCCAATAGTGCGTCACGATCTAAAAGACTAGCATCTAGGAATGCTTTATTAACAATAGTCATATCATAGCCTTTTTCCTGAAATTTTCTTGACAGATCTTTACCTTGAATAAGGAAATCAGTGTCCATCGAACAGTTGCGTCTTAACCTGTGGAATTGACTTTTAGGTACATTGTCCAACCATTTTTTATAATGGTTGCTACCATATTGTATGTAACTATTAGTTGCTACAGTTTTAAAGTGTGTTCTTATTTGAATTTTATGTTGAGTACCCACAAATAGCTCCAGATCTAAAAATACTATAGTATCAGGATGTATATTATATGTAAATTTCAGGCCCATCTGGTTATCATTGAAGGACTTCAGAATCTCCTCCAGGATTTCTCTCTCACCATCCCAAATTATAAGGATATCATCTATGAAACGGCCATAGAAAACCAAACCCGCCCCCAGTCCAGCATCCCCCCACACATGGGTACTCTCCCACAGTCCCATGTAGAGGTTAGCATAACTGGGAGCAAATCTGGCTCCCATAGCCGTTCCACAGATTTGTAAATAAAATGTGTTTTCAAATAAAAAGTAATTGTGACTTAAAATGAACTTAATACATGCTAAAAGAAACAACCTTTGTGAAAAGTGCAAATTTAAATCTAATTCTAGAAAGTGATTAATAGCCTGGATACCTTTTATGTGATCAATACAAGTGTAAAGTGAAGATACATCACAAGTAACCCAGTGAAAGGTATCCTTCCATATAATACCGGAGATGGAATCGACGACATGCAACGTGTCCCGTATGTATCAGCTAGTATATATATATATATATATTTATGGAAAAGAAGAAAAAGCGCCCGATCCTGGTGTAATATCGTTGATAAAAATGTCATAAACTTGTACATAGACCAATAAAAACTCACAAACATCCGAAGTTTTTGCACGTGTTATGAGTAAAAACTCAAGCTCTAGCATCAAACAAGAAACTGCTACACTTGTAATTCTCCCATGATCATCTCATCATGTGTCCTCCCGAATGGGTGTTGCCACTTGGAGAGTCCTCTGGCAACTAAAGGCAGGCCCGCAGTGTTCCGAATAGGAAAAGTTCCCAACCTCCAGAGCAGAGTACACACTCCTAGGGGAACCCGGCCACACGTGAGCTCAGAGAAACTCTCCTCTGTACGTCCACTGTCAAGGACAGGACATCACCGCTTCAGCACGGTCTGTCGTCCTTCCTTCTTTCTGGGATTCAAACACAGGCAGTCCCAGCAGACTCCGCGACCACCGTCCAGAGGGTCTAAGGAACTGTGCCAGCCTCTCTTCTTTAGCTGGGGAGCACTTTCTCTGTCCCTGCTCTGGGGCAGCAATCTCTCCCTGGCTCACTGTCTGGCAGCTTCCTGTGTCTTTTAAAACACTCCAAAAGAAGAAAGTGTGTGCTCTCCCAATATATATCCTTTAGTATTCAAAAACGATGGTATCCCTCTGCTGCTTCCACTCTCTCGTGATCAGCGGGGTTAGACCGGAACACAAACAAAACACACGACGCGCAAAAGAGAAAAAACCATCAGTCAAAATAGATAAAACCTTTATAAATTGACTCAAAATAAATTCACATACAAATTCACTTAATAAAAGGATCCTAATAGACCCAGATGAACCACACAGCCCAAGCACCAAAAGGGGTTCCCATCTCCAAAACCCCACAGAACTATAGATGTAATGTCCCAGGGTGAAGCTACAGTTGATATAGCAGCTTACTATGAGGAGGGGAATGACCCGTGCGAGGCTGGGGGATCCGCAGCTGGTTGAGCTCCCGTCGTCACGCCACTCTCCACTGCGTGATGACGTCACCTCTACGCGTTTCACGTCATGTGACGCTTCTTCAGGAGATATGTCCAACTACACCCATTAGCTGCTTTGAAGAAGTCATTTTGTCTGAGAACATAAAAACTGCTGCTAAAGAGCCTCTGTCTCCATCTGTGAGTCCCTTGGATAGTTTTAACCCTAGAAGCTTGGGTCTTCAATGTGCTGCTGAATTTTCTCCACCTCTTTTAAAACACTTCCTTGTCCAGTTAGACCAGACTGATTAGCTGCAGCTGATCTAGCTACTCTATGGAAGATTAACTCTCTGAGAGCTGAAAAGTCCCCTAGCTGCCCTATTCCAGCACCTATGGGACAGTGAAGATTGCATGTATTGCATGCCTCCTGAGGACATGTAACTTGCTGGGAAGATCCTCAATCCCGCAGTGACATAGCAGATAAAGTGTACTGTAACTATTTACATGTTGGGGAGCCTGTATTTATCGGCGCACTGTTATCAGGCAACCGAGAGAAGCTCCAATCCACACCAGTAACATCTCCACTCCCTCTGCACTGAGGAGAGAGGGAGAGTGAGCTTCTGGGATGGCCAGTGGTTGAGGGCTGCAGGGTGAAGAACTATTGCCCACCAATGCCCTACGGCTGAGGTCTTCAAGTCCGGCACCCCGAAAAATATTGACTAGGCCCGTGGACCATTCCCCGGTACAGTGCAAAGATGTGCACCACAGCTGCGAGATTTCCCGGTGCCGCACTGTAGGACTCGGACACAGACGCGCCCCCAACCGAAGGTTCTCTTGTGGGTGCACAAATCCCCTGGTGTGAATATAATAAAACTTAAACATATTTCTTTCTATCACCCTTACACATTCACCTGCTCTTCAACGGAGGGCGATGTGCAGACTGACACCGAGGTGTATTATAGCTGCACTAATAGTAGAATTGGTAGGGGCTCTGTACCGAAGGGAGGAGACATACACCTCCAAGGAACTGCTATGTAAAGCAGATGAGCCAATAAACCTACCCACATGACGTTTCAGTGACACTATATTAAAATGCCCTAATGAAGTGTGCAGCAAGGAAAAGGATTGGCCTAATATTTGCACTACTCACAAAAGCATATGCCTTATTTAACCCCTTCAGGGCATTCTCACATTTTTCAGTAGCCCATGGGACAATAATTACATATATTCTGTGTAGGTACCTGCAAATTTGGTTACGCATTGACGTTGGCTGCAGGCTTATAACGCTTTGGCCAAAGGGTTTAACCACAGTAAATAAGCCTTATTCATGAGATCACTATTTTATTTTAACCTAATTGGTAGGAGCGCAGGAATCGTTCTTTTTGTTTTTCTATATGTAAGGCCTATCTTTTTACCAGCAGCAAACTTCTATAGGGAGGAGCGCGGTATTATGTACATGTTCAGAACAAGGCCCACTCTAAAATCCTAAATTGACAACTTGAAAATCAGGCACCTGAAAGGTGTGCTGGGAGGGCTGTGCACCTTGGGTTGGGTGTACAGGACCCTAGAAGCAGCAGTATCGGCGCAGGAATGAAAGCTCCACCTTGTGAACAGGCCAAGTAGGATGTGGGGGTGGCCGTGGTGGCCACAACAGCAGCAGCAGCAGCAGCAGCAGCAGCAGCAGCAGCAGCAG
>WSYH01003040.1:13227-55864 GCA_036426205.1 Ascaphus truei
CACCTTGATAAAGGTCCCGTTTGTGGACCGAAACGTTGGAATGATGTCTTGTTGATTCAATACAATATTTTGACTACCATTTGAAGTGCTGCCTCTGAAATTGATCTTGATGCGGTATCGTATTGCCTATATATATATATATGATAGATAAAGGTGTTTTCACTGGACAGCCATGCAGCAAAACGAGAAAGCACAGAAAGGTAGTAGTTAAAAAAAAACTGTATTGAAGTACGTGGCACACACCAAAGTTTCGGTCCTCACAGAGGGACCTTTCTCCCTTGAGAAGTGCCACATACTTCAATACAGTTTTTTAACTACTGTACTACCTTTCTGTGCTGTCTCATTTTTGCTGCACGGCTGTCCAGTGAAAACACCTTATCTATCTTACCTCAAGGGATAAGCACCAACATCTACGCCAACTCCACGTGTGTGTCAACTGCCTTACTGATATATATATATATATATATATATATATATATATACACATAAATATATATATATATACATATATATATATATACATATATATACATACATATATACATATATATATAATATATATATAAATATACATATATAGCCAATAAAGAATATCACTTGTGATCACATTCACATCTTAGACAGGTCTGCAACCATGCCTTTGATCAATTATCATCTAGCATTCAGTGCTCCCACTGCAGCAAGGGATTCTGGGAAATGACATGCAAATGAGCACACAATGTGTCACCAAATGCATCGCCGTTCACACAGCTTTTAAGCACAAATGGGCTCCATGTGACTGGATTTTCCAGGAAAAAGGTGACACATTGTGTGCTCATTTGCATTTCATTTCCCAGAATGCCTTGCCGCATTACTAAATACCATAAGGCATAGGCTTCACTGCACACCCCCAGGAAGAAGATCCCTCTGGGGATCGAAACGTCGGATTTTTGTGTCTGTTTCAATACATTATTTTGCTGACTTACCTCTGTGTCAAAGAGTCTGTGCTGTGTCTCTTTGCTGTTCTGCTGGATGGTAACGTATTCTTCACATTATTTATGAGACTAGCACCAAGGCTTTCTGGATATCTACATTGGAATGCTTGACACTGACACTGACACTGACACTGACACTGACACTGACACACACACACACTTTCTCCTCCTCCTCCTCGGGAAATATTAATGTATGCTCATTTGCATGTCTTAGACAGGTCTGCAACCCCGCCTTTCACCATTATCACCTAGCACTTCCACTGCAGCAAGGGATTCTGGGAAATGACATGCAAATGAGCATGCAGTGCCATCTTTTGCTTCAAAACCATAAACATGGTTCCATATAAGCTTAAGCTTGCTGCATGGTCACAGTTTTGAGCACAGCCAGGGTTAAGATGCAAAGCCAGCAAACCCACCCACAGACAGACTGTTTTGACCTTAATGGGTCTCCTCAGTGTGGGGTTGGTTATACTGGCTATGCAAAAAAATGAAGAAAGGGATAGGTTTTACCATACAGGCATACCCCGGTTTATGGACACTCACTTTAAGTACACTCGCAAGTAAGGACATATCGCCCAAAAGGCAAACGGCAGCTCACGCATGCGCCTGTCAGCACGTCCTGAACAGCAATACCGGCTCCCTACCTGTACCGAAGCTGTGCGCAAGCGGGGAGACTATAGAGCCTGTTACAAATGCGTTATTTACATCAGTTATGCACGTATATGACGATTGCAGTACAGTACATGCATCAATAAGTGGGGAAAAGGTAGTGCTTCACTTTAAGTACGTTTTCGCTTTACATACATGCTCCGGTCCCATTGCGTACGTTAATGCGGGGTATGTCTGTACTTAGTTAAGTTATGGTGGGTAAAAAAAAGTGACAAAAACCCTCCACAGCAAAGCATATAGCAACTGTAAATATTACTGTATGTTCATTTGCATGTCTTAGACAGGTCTGCAACCCCGCCTTTCACCATTATCACCCAGCACACAGCACGTCCACTGCAGCAAGGGATTCTGGGCATGTCATTTCCCAGAATCCCTTGCTGCAGTGGAAGTGCTGTGTGCTGGTGATGATGGTGGAAAGGCAGGGTTGCAGACCTGTCTAAGACATGAAATGAGCATACAGGAATATTTCCATTTGCTATCATACTGTACACCACAAAACAACAAAAACCCACACACACACACACACACACACCACACACCACACAACACACACACACACACACACACACATCTAAACATGACATATGTTATTGTATTCTTGGTAAGCATAGTGTTAAAACTACATTCAAATACTGTTCTTGGTCCTCTGATTTTTTTCTCTTTATTTGGATATGCCCCTTTGGAAAAGTAGGTGAGGATCACTGTCTTACGGGTACTACGCAGTGACAGTGACACACTGAGGTTACTGTGTGTATAGTAGTATATATTCCCTATGATTATCAGGCAGTGATAGGGACACCCTGTGGTCTCTGTGTGTATTGCAGTGTATATGGGTATATACTGGGTTGAGGTGGGCGAATTCGCTCAAATCCGTTTCCCGAATTTTCTTGGATTTTCCACCCAAAATCCGCAAACAGATTTGGTCGGTTTTATTCTGTGTGGATTCATAAAAAAAAAAACGCAGTTGGATACAACCCGGGGACGGATTGCTGAATCTGCGGATTGGAATCTGAGTGTATTTGTAATAATAACAAAAAATCCGCAAAACGCGAATCGCCCTTTTTGAGATGAATCCACTGAAATCCGCGGACCAAAGGAACCAACCGATCCACTGCGGATCCAAATCCGCCAATATATAATACTGTGTGAAGCACTAACGACAGAGGAAACATTATATTATTCTCCCACTTTCTCATTATTTCAATTTGTTTGTGTCTCCTCTCTTCTTCCGGCTCTTTCTCTGGCCGGGAGTCATCCGGCTTTTACATCGTTACATCGTAGATGAGGTTGAAAAAAAGACATATCTACATCCAGGTCAACCTGTGCTAAATTTAGACGGCAGATACTTTATCCTATATCCGTACTTACAGTATATTGATCCAGAGAAGACAAACAAAAAAAACCCAGTGACATCATCCTATTATATCGCATAAGGGGAAAAATAAATAATTCCTGACTCCAAATAATGGTGATTAGATTACTCTCTGGATCAACATCCATCCCATGTTTACTTATTTGGTATATCTCTGTATATCTTTCCTTTCTAAAAAGATGTCCAACCTTTTTTTGGAGATATCTATTGTATCTGCCATCACAGTCTCCATGGGTAATGAATTTCACATTTTAACCCCCCTTATTGTAAAGAACCTTTTCCTTTTGTTGCTGGTGAAATCTCCTTTCCTCCAACCTTAAGGGATGGCCCGAGTCCTTTGTACTGCCTGTGGGAGGAATAGTTCTTTTGAAAGTTCCTTATATTGATCTCGAATATATTTGAAAATAGTTATAATATCCCCTCTTAGACGCCTCTTTTCTAATGTACACAAATGGAATTTAGCTAGCCTCTCCTCATAAGTCAGACCAGGGCCAGTGTAAGCGTATAAATTCCCATAGGTGAACCTTCAGCCTTGCGCCCCCACCCAGAACTAACTTTTGAAAATTAATATTGCGCATAAGTATGAATAAAAATTCTGCATTTACAATTACAGATTTATTTGACATTAAAATAGAGAATACGGTACTGACTGTACATTCTTATTGTACTGGGAAGGGGGGGTATAGTTATGTGCACCACAGAGGTGCCTGTCAGAGGGTACCCACAGAGGTGCCTGTCAGAGGGTGCCCACAGAGGTGCCTGTCAGAGGGTGCCCACAGAGGTGCCTGTCAGAGGGTGCCCACAGAGGTACCTGTCAGAGGGTACCCACAGAGGTGCCTGTCAGAGGGTACCCACAGAGGTGCCTGTCAGAGGGTGCCCACAGAGGTGCCTGTCAGAGGGTACCCACAGAGGTGCCTGTCAGAGGGTGCCCACAGAGGTGCCTGTTCCACTGGCCTCCAGCAGGCCCCCTTTGAGGCACCTCTGCTCATCTGGCACATGTTAGGGTCGCAGTTAGGGAGCCTGGTCCCACTGACTCACCGGGTCTGTAACAATAGTCACAGCTGTCCCCCCACCCCCCTGTCAGCTACCCTGCTGCTACATGGAAATCCCCTGTTTTTTGCCGCCCCCCAAATTCTGCCGCTCTAGGCGTGGTTAGACCGGCCCTGAGTCAGACCTTCCACCCCCATTATTAATTTGGTGGGTCTCCTCTGCACTTTTTCCAGTTCCATAATGTCTTTTCTATCACTCAGACCTAGTTTGTCACTTTGCTGCATAACACAATGTGTTTCCTGTGTGAGAACAGAGACCGCATCCCCAGCTGGAGATAGAGATCGGGGCAGAGAGAGAGAGAGAGGAGAGGAAGGAGTGAGAGTGCGGGTTGCGAGAGAAAGGGGATAGAGAGGGGAAGAAAGAGAAGGGCGATGAAGAGTGAAAGTGGGGGGGGGGGGGGGGATAGGGGGGAGAGGAGAGTGGGCACCCTCAATGGAGGATCTTAGTTGGCGCATAGCACATGACACATTGTAATACCAGTCGAAGGTGGTGTGTTTGTCACCCAGGCAGCCTCAGAGGTTCCCTGTGGTAAAATGAAATAGGATGTGATTTCCCTTCATTAACTCTTTCACTGCCGTGCTGTGCTGGCTCCACTGGGCACTATCTTACTGGGGAGAGATTTTGCAAAACATGTAACATGAAAACGGACTGACTGTTACAATCACAATTACAAGTAGTTATTATGATAAGACTGTGAGTAATGCTATTATAAGGTTTTTAAATCACATTGCTAACCAGGAACTGAAATGAATGTAACTGTTGATTCACATAAGGTAAACGCTGGTCTAAACTATAAAATACCGAATTGGGAATTATCGAAACAATGCATTGCTTTGGAAGATTAAATGTTCAGCACCATCTTATCTGTGGTACAGTAGGTGCTGAAATCTCACCTGTTACCTGAGCCCATAAAGAAGAGGCTTTGCAGCGTCTTTCAAATTTTATTTCCCCATCCCCCTTTTTTAATGCATTGGTCCTGGATTCTCTGGATTCTGTAGCTCATCTCTCTTTTTCTGCAGCCCCTATTTCATATTTCAGGGGAGCTCAACCCCAGTCCTCAAGCCCCCACAACAGGTCAGGTTTTCAGGATATCCCTGCTACAGCAGTTAAGTAGGGACTGATTGAGCCACCCGTACTGAAGCAGGGACTGATTAGCCACCTGTGCTGAAGCAGGAATATCCTGATAACCTGACCTGTTGGGGGAGGGGGAGCTTGAGGACTGGAGTTCAGTGCCCCTGCTCTATTTGTATCACCACATCCCCCTCACCCCCCTTCTCCCCTCCCTCTACCTCTTTCCCTCTCTCCTCCCTCTCTCCTCCCTCCTCTTAGTTTTTCTTTCTCTCATTTTTTTCTCTGTCTCTCTCTTTTTTTTATATTTATCCCTGACGCATTCAGTTTTTTGTTTTTAGTGGTAAAAAGCCTTCTTAGACACTTGTATTACTTATCCTTTAACTAATTTCTTGTTAATTTCTAAACAACATTTTTATCAACCCATAAAAAACAGATGTAGAGCAAAAACAGAAACAGAAAACAGAAAATCAGCAGCGCAGCCGTCTCTTTTCTCCAGGAGAAAGCGCCAGTTACGGCGTGAAACGCGTGGGAGCAGGATTATATTTTTGTTGGTCCTATTTTGTATCATTTTATGTAGTATAATAAATTGCTTTTAATTTACCTACATCTGGTGAGTTCTGCATCAATTAGGGGCGCTACTGAGCTTCTGTTTTTGCTCTACTATTTTTGATCGGAGAGACGCCCCAAGGGGACACGGAGAGGAGAGGGGAACGGTGACTGATGGTGAGTAATAGAGTTACCCCACACCGGACGTTTATACAGAGACACAGGTTCTTATACCTGAGCAGCAGTTGGATCCTTGCAGAGCTCACTTTCCTTCACCCAGCGTAACAGGTCTGGCTGGCAAGGATATACCCTAGCTCTAACCCCCCCCCCCCCCCCATTACCTCTTATTACAGCACTGCCTACTCTCCACATATCCCCGCTAGAGCCCCACTTTCAATGTTTATTTATCCAGGCTGCAACTAGCCATAGCATCTGTCCCTCTGAGCTTATAGTCGGTTTTTTTCTACGCTAAAAAAAGATGTAGCCCAGAAAAGTGAAACAATATCTGCATTCTCTGAATCTATTTATTCTGAGAAATCTTTCAAATGTGTTACAATCGATAAATCCAGCTGCAGTGTGTCCCACACAAGGTGCTATCAGAACCGAGCTCAGAGAATTCTAGGAGTTGTGGTTCTGCTTGGACAGCTCTCTGCATGAGACTATAACAGCAGAACTACAACTCCCAGAAACATGTGATGTAGCAAAGATAAGAGATAACATAATGCCAATCAGGTGTTACTCAGGGATTGTCACCACTCCAGGTATGACGCGGAGACTACGGGTTTCGGCTCGGTATCTCCATATTACGGGTTGTGATACGAAATCTCCGGGTTACTGCAGGGCTGGCTGGGATGTTTGGTGCAGGGCCTTGGCTCTTACCTTCTCCAGCGTCGGCATCTCCCTCTGCATGGTCCCGTCAAAATGGCTCCGCGACATCAAATGGCAGCGTCTTGCCATGACCACGGGACGTCACGTGACTTTGCGCGTCATGTGGCGCCCCGTTGTCATGGCAATGAGACGTTGTTTCACATCGCGGAGCTATCTTGATTGGACTGTGCAGAGGGAGATGCTGCCGGATGATGCTGTCGCCGGAGAAGGGAAGAGAGTTAAATATATAACTAAAAACCAGTGGAAAAAAAAATCTCCGGGTTATTATTCATCAGGAGATGGTGTCACGCTGCACTCACCACAAACAGGACTTAAGACCGCGGGGCTGAGGTGGTGATGGAAAGACATCGACCCACAACCACGCAGTCCTGTCCGGAATGCGTAGTCCAAGTCGTGCAGAGTCGTAGGGTTGGAGAGGTCAGGGTAGTCAGTGTACTTGCTGTAGTTCTGGGTTGGAGAGTGGAGGATGGTAGATTTCCATAGCCAAGGTCCAGGATCAGAGAAGGTAGAATGGTCAAGGGACGAAGCCAGGGTCAAAGCGTAGGAGAGTGTAGGAATCCGAAGAACAGCCAGGATCAGGACAGGAGAGAACAGATAGGAACAGTCCAAGCAGGGATCAAGATACAACTAAACAGCAGCAGTGAGCACAATGTATAAACAGGGGTTTATGCTCAGCAAGGAATGACAGACAGGAGCAGCTATATATGTAGGAAGGATCCAATTACCTTGCAGGGGTGTGATCCGGTCCTCCAATGGCATCTGGAAGGTGATTATCTGAAACAGCCTACAGGTCAGGCTTCCCTGGTAATTAATTTGGTTGCCGGGCAACCCGCGCGTGTGCGATGCGCGGCGCGGAGCACTGACGTCACGCGGATGTGCGGCCGAGATTCCTCCTTGTGGGAGACGCCGACGGCTCCCTTCAGAGCGTGCGCGCACCGGCTTGGCAGTGCGCGGGCGCATGGGTCTGCCGTGTGACGCTGCAGCCGGGCGTCTGTTACAGTATCCCCCCCCTAGAGGGGAGACTTCCGGGCGACCCATGGATGGTTTATCAGGGTGCCTACGGTGGAAGGCATGAATGAGACGGTTAGCATGTACCTGACGATGAGGAATCCACTCTCTCTCCTCCGGGCCATAGCCCTTCCAGTGTACAAGATATTGCAATCCTCCTCTGGACATTCTGGAGTTGAGGATGGTCTGTACCTCGTATTCTTGTTGACCCTCTACCAGTATGGTTTGCGGAGGTTTAGGTTGTCCTTTGGAGGATGAGTCTTGTAGACATGGTTTCAGAAGGGAGGAGTGAAAGACGGAGGGAATTCTCATATTCTTAGGCAGTTCTAGCCGGGAGGCTACCGGGTTGATCCTTTTAGTGATGCAGAAAGGTCCGATAAAGCGCGGTGCCAGCTTGGGTGAGGTTACCTTTAAACGAATGTTTTTAGTGGATAACCAGACCCTTTGTCCTACAGAGTACCCTGGGACCTCTCTACGGTGATGGTCTGCTTGTCTCTTCTGTAGTTTACCAGCGTGCTGTAGGTTAAGATGGATCTTCTGCCATAAGTCCTGTAAGTGGAGGATCCTGTCCTCTGCGGCCAGGACTCCAGACTTCGAGATAAGAGAAGGGAGTGCAGAAGGGTGGAAGCCATAGTTGACCATGAACGGCGACTGTTGGGACGATTCATTCTGAAGATTATTATGGGAGAATTCTGCCCACGGAAGAAGTTCCGCCCAGTCGTCTTGAGTATCGGCAATAAAACACCTTAAAAATTGTTCTAGAGACTGGTGCGTTCCGTTTGCCCATTGGTCTGGGGGTGCTAGCCTGACGAAAAGTGCTGTGTGACGTCCAGACTCTTACAAAACGCCCTCAAGAACCAGGAGATTAATTGGGATCCTCTGTCCGATACTATGACCTGGGGGGTCCCATGTAACCTGAAGATCTCCCTGATGAAAACGTCGGACAACATAGGTGCGGTGGGTAGACCCTTCATCGGGATGAACTGTGCCTGTTTGGAAAACCTGTCCACCACTACAAGTATGGTATCCATGCCTCTAGATTTAGGCAACTCAACGATAAAGTCCATAGATATGTGTGTCCATGGACGTTCCGGGATGGGTAAAGGTTGAAGGAGACCCGCAGGTCTGTTGCATGGAGTTTTGTTCCGTGCACAAGTAGAGCAAGAAGCTACAAAAGCTTGTATGTCTCTCTGCATGTTGGGCCACCAGAACGTGCATTCAATGAACTCGGTAGTTCTCTTGGTGCCAGGATGACCAGCTGTCTTGGACGAATGCCCCCACTCCATGACTCTCCTCTTGTAAAGAAGGGGGGTGAACAAACGATCCTCCGGAACCTTGAGTCCTGCTGGGATGTTGCTCTGAGCCTTGGTAATATCCGACAATGCACTGAAAGTATTGGCTGCCACAATGCAAGTGGATGGGAGAATGGTCATCTGCTGTTCCACCTTGTTATCCTCTACCAGGAACTGTCGAGACAAGGCGTCAGCTTTTAAGTTCTTAGACCCTGGGATATAGGAGATAAGGAAGTTGAACCATGTAAAGAATAAGGACCATCTTGCCTGGAGAGACCCGAGTCGCCGTGCTCCCTCAATGTATAGTAGGTTTTTGTGGTCTGTTAATATCGTGACTGGCGTCTCTGTACCCTCCAGTAAGTGTCTCCACTCCTCTAAGGCCAATTTGATCGTGAGGAGCTCACGGTTACCTACGTCATAATTCCTTTGGGCGGAGGATTTTTTTTTAGAGAAATACGCACAGGGGTGAAGTGGAGCTTGAGGATTCTTTCTCTGGGAGAGTATAGCACCTGTTCCTACATCGGAGGCGTCAACCTCCAAAGAGAAAGGCAATGTAGGGTCCGGGTGTATTAAGATAGGTGCTGAGGCAAATGCCGTCTTTATCCTCTCGAAGGCCTGGAAGGCTTCATTAGACCAATTCGTAGGGTCAGCTCCCTTCTGGGTAAGCGCCGTGATGGGTGCTACTACCGATGAGAATCCCTGAATGAACCTCCGGTAATAGTTGGCGAAGCCGAGGAACCTTTGGATAGCCTTGAGGGAGAGAGGACAGGGCCATTCGAGTACAGCTTTGACCTTGGTAGGGTCCATAGCGAGACCGGTATCAGATATGATGTAGCCGAGAAAGGAGGTAGATCTTTGGTGGAAATGGCATTTCTCGAGCTTAGCAAACAAGTGGTTCTCTCTTAAGCGCCGTAAGACTTGCTTGACGTGAACCGTATGTTCAGGCATGGATCTGGAAAAAATTAGTATATCGTCCAGGTATACTATCACATGACGGTCCAGAAGGTCTCTGAAGATGTCATTGACAAAGTCTTGGAAGACAGCAGGGGCGTTACATAGCCCAAATGGCATGACCCGGTACTCATAGTGCCCGTTGCGAGTATTGAATGTGGTCTTCCATTCGTCTCCTTGTCTGATTCTAACCAGATTATAGGCACCTCTGAGATCCAGTTTAGTGAAGATCCTTGCTCCTTGGAGTTTGTCAAACAATTCTGCTATCAACGGAAGGGGGTAGCGGTTCTTTATGGTGAGTTTGTTGAGACCGCGATAGTCTATGCAGGGTCTGAGGGTTCCGTCCTTCTTCTTGACGAAGAAAAAGCCTGCCCCAGTAGGTGATGAGGATTTTTGAATGAATCCCCTCTGGAGATTCTCCTGGATATATTGTCTCATAGCCTGGGTCTCAGGTATAGATAATGGGTATGATCCTACTCTCGGGGGAATGGCGCCGGGTAGAAGATCGATCGGACAATCGTACACACGATGTGGTGGAAGTTCCTCTGCCTGGCGTTTATTGAACACATCGCGAAAGTCTTCATATATCACCGGCAGTTGTATCCTGTCAGGATCCGTGACCTTCAGACCTGGCACTGCCTTAGGAGCAGACATGCAATGTTCCAAGCAATAGGAACTCCAACATAGCGTGGACTCTGTCCAGTCGACGACCGGATTGTGGATCCGGAGCCACGGAAGTCCCAGAATAATGTCCGTGGAGGGAGTGTGGATAACATCCAGTGTTATGGTCTCGGAGTGGAAGTCACCGGTCGAGATCTTTATGGGCGCAGTTTGCAGGGAAATGAACGCGGGCTGCAAGGGTCATCTGTCGATGGCTTCAAGGCCTACCGGTCGATCTTTGGGTACCAAGGGTATCCTATTCTTGATCGCAAACTCTTGTTCAATGAAGTTTCCCCCTGACCCTGAATCCAGAAAGGCCCGTGTCTGAACTGTGAAGGTCTCACCGAATATGGAGATGGGTAGGTAAATCCTAGTAGAGGGTTGAGGAGGGGGAAAGGTTGCAGTACCCAGCGTGATCCTCCTAATACTCACTGGGCTTTGGCGCTTCCCAGTTTTAGCGGACAGTTGATCACCAGGTGTCCGTTGTTGCCACAGTAGAGACACAGCCCTGCTCGTCTTCTCTGTTGCCTCTCGGTAGGCGAAAGACTAGTCCCTCCCAGCTGCATGGGTTCGTCTAGAACGGGAGTTGTGGGGAGTACCGGACCTATGGTGGAAAAGGAGGGCGATTGTATACAGTACCTCGAGGGTGTTTGTTTCTCTCCATCTTTCTTTCTTGGAGACGCTGATCCATGCGGATGCACAGGGTTATCAGATCCTCAAATCCAGCGGGGTGATCAAGGGATGCCAGTTCGTCCTTCAGACGTTCGGACAGACCCTGCCAGAAGACTGCGGATAGGGCCTCATCGTTCCAGCCGGTCTCTGTAGCCACCGTCCGAAAATCCAGGGCATAGCGAGCCACAGTACGGTCTCCCTGGGAAATGTTAAGCAGAGTAGATGCGGCGGTAACCTTACGCCCTGGGGTGTCAAACACCCTTCTGAACTCGGCGATGAAGAGGGCGAGATCTGACGTCAGATCGGGGCATTGCTCCCAGATGGGTGAGGCCCAGGCTAGAGCGGCGTCAGTCAACAAGGAGAGTATGTACGCGACCTTTGATCGTGATGAAGGGAAGTGAGAGGGAAGCAGCTCAAACTGTATGGAGCACTGGTTCAGAAACCCCCGACAACCGGTGGGATCCCCTGCGTACCGGTTGGGCGTAGGTAGTCATGGCTCAGAGGTTCCCGTTGTGGGGACGGGAGCGGTTGCGAGTGGGATGGTGTTGGCTGTAGACAAGGTTAGGCATCTAACTTGCTCGGTAAGGGTATCAACGTTGGGAGACTAGTTGTTCCTTAAGTGTGAATGATCCGGTAAGTTGCCGGAAGCATTCCTCATGTGTGTCTAAATGTCCGGCCACCTCAGCGGGGTCCATGTTTGTTGGGCTGAGCATATTGTCACGCTGCGCTCACCACAAACAGGACTGAAGACCGCAGGGCTGAGGTGGGGATGGGAAGACACCGACCCACAACCACGCAGTCCTGTCCGGAATGCGTAGTCCAAGTCGTGCAGAGTCGTAGGGTTGGAGAGGTCAGGGTAGTCAGGGTACTTGCCGTAGTTCTGGGTTGGAGAGTGGAGGATGGAAGATTTCCGTAGCCAAGGTCCAGGATCAGAGAAGGTAGAATGGTCAAGGGACGAAGCCGGGGTTAAAGCGTAGGAGAGTGTAGGAATCCGAAGAACAGCCAGGATCAGGACAGGAGAGAACAGATAGGAACAGTCCAAGCAGGGATCAAGACACAACTAAACAGCAGCAGTGAGCACAATGCATAAACAGGGGTTTATGCTCAGCAAGGAATGACAGACAGGAGCAGCTATATATGTAGGAAGGGTCCAATTACCTTGCATCGGTGTGATCCGGTCCTCCAATGGCGTCTGGAAGGTGAATATCTGAAACAGCCTGCAGGTTAGGCTTCCCTGGTAATTAATTTGGTTGCCGGGCAACCCGCGCGTGTGCGCGATGCGCGGCGTGGAGCGCTGACGTCACGCGGACGTGCGGCCGAGATTCCTCCTTGTGGGAGACGCCGACGGCTCCCTTCAGAGCGTGCGCGCACTGGCTTGACAGTATGCGGGCGCGTGGGTCTGCCGTGTGACGCGTCAGCCCGGGCGGTCTCCGGCAGGAGTTGCGGCGGCTGTTACAGATGGCAACCCTAATTGTCATGTAAACCTATCGGAGCCCTGATCGCCTATTACACCCAGAGACAATGAGTCACAACCAGAGAGGTGGTAATCATGCTTCTGACAGCCCATTGGTCATAAAGTGGTTTATGGAATAGGTTGCTTGACCACAGGGGAACTCCAGGGAGGTCCTGGTTTAAGTTTAAAAAAAATGGAAAACAACAGCAGCGTGGAATGATGTTTTATCCCCAAAACAAACCCCAAGCTACACATCAAGGAGGGTAAAAACTGGACTGAGCATCAACAGATCTTCTATACAGATTAAAAATCATGAAATCACTCAGGATCCATGGCACACCCAAGAGAATCTCAGATTGGAGATTCCCAGACACTGTTAGGTAGCTTACAACAATGTAGGGGATCAATGACAGAAAAGCATGTGGCGAGATCAGATACACAATGAGATACACACGCACAGCAGTGTAAGGCCCACAAAGTACTAAGAATAATATTCAACATGACCCTACAGTGTGGGGGAACTCCTGGTGATCCCACCAACCCAAGGAATTATACAGGTCAGTAATAACATCAGTAAACTCTGCGTCAAAGGGTAAAGCCTGCATAGGAGTCAGATTGGGTTTATTCCAAAACACAAAACCACTGACCACATCTTAACTTTATAGGCTCAGGTTAACCAAACACCCCCTAGGGGAAGAAATCTCTATTTTATTTTACTTTAGGAAGCATCAGACTCAGTTTGACATCCTAATCTAACAATGCAATGAGTTTGCCTTAGAGCAGTGGTTCCCAACTCCAGTCCTGAATAATTGCCAAAAAGATATTTTTTAAGGATATCCCTGCTTCAGCATAGGTGGCTCAATCACTGGCTCTGTCATTGTGACTAAACTAACACACACCAATCAAATAATATAATAATAATATACATTTACCAAAAGGAGAACATATTCCCTGTTAGGACCAAAACTTAATGAGTATATATAATCTGTAAATGTGAAAACTTTAAGGGAAACAATTCAACGTACAGTATATGTGTCCTAAATAAGAACTATAATTAGTGAATCATGTGAATGAAGTGTGATCATGATATGACATTGAGTCAGATCAACTGAAATGAGTTATTGTGAGGATTCTGCTCGATCTGTGCTGCCATATCGGGTTTTCCAGGCTGCCTGCCCTTTCTGTTCAATTTGGCCATTTTGGTACAGGCAGCCGGCTATATAAGGCTGCACGTCCTGGTGGGTGTCACTGAGCAAAGTTCTGTTTGCTGCAGCTCCGTTTGATCTTTGTTGTCACGCATTACCCTTTCGCCTGCTTGGATTCTCCGTTGCTGACCCCGGACCGTGACCTCGACCTCACTGCTTTCTGCCTGCCCCAACCTGTTGCCTGGACTTTACACCACTGCCGCCTGCCCTGACCTTGTGCCTGTCCCCTGGACTCTGCACCATTGCCGCCAGCCCTGACTCCTGCTTCCATACCGACTACGGATACTCTTACAGGACTCAGTCCCTGGGCTGTGG
Organism: Ascaphus truei; assembly: GCA_036426205.1. Lineage (NCBI taxonomy): Eukaryota > Metazoa > Chordata > Amphibia > Anura > Ascaphidae > Ascaphus > Ascaphus truei. The sequence continues at coordinate 27,354 of WSYH01003040.1, forward strand.
TCGGTTTATTAGTATCCATACCTCAGCTCTGCGGGTCCACTTCCTGATATGAGATGAGCACCTTCACATTTTGCTCGGCCAAACATGGACTCCGCGGAGGTAGCGCGAGCCGTATCTCTCCATGGGGACCTACTTGGAGATCATGAGACACATCTCGCTCAGCAAAACCAACATCTGTCACTCATTTCTAGCCGACTTCAGGACATTATCATCCAGCTGGATACATTCCAGGAGGGTTCTACTCCTGCACCACCATTGCTCCCAGCGTCTCCAGTTCCAATTCTGTCATCCCCTATGCCCAGGGAATCACAGATCCCGACACCTCTACATTATGGAGGGGACCCTACGACGAGTAGACGATTTTTGAATCAGTGTTCGATCCAGTTCGAACTACAGCTCTCCATGTTCTGCACCCATCGTTCCAGGGTAGCTGTTGCAGGGTACATGCAACCACACACGCAGGTTCCCTTGATAAGGCTTATTTATTGAGCCTTAAAACTTACAGCACAAAAAAACAAAATAGCTTCTCATCAGCAGACAAAAATAAAATATCTTCTTCATCAGCAGACAAAACAAAATAGCTTCTTTTAAGCAGACAAAACAAAATAGCTTCTCTTTAGCAGACAAAACAAAATAGCTTCTCTTCAGCTTAGAAAACAAGGCAGCTTCTCTTTTGCATGCAGGACACAGACAGTTCATCACATACACTGGCGGCACACTTTATTAGAGTGCGGCCAGTTCCGCAAGCCGGGAGATTTCCCGGCTTGCTAGTGGCATCCCCTCGGCGTGCCGCGCGTCACCGATGCGCGGTCACGCGTCATCGGGTGCCTGCGCCTCCTGAACGCGCGTCCAGGGCTCCCCGAGGGAGCCCTGGTGTCCCGCGATGTGGGGGACGGCGGCAGGGGGTTCCGGGGGACCCGGCGGACCCGGAGAGGAGAGGGGGAAGCCCCGATCGGCGGGCCTCTCCTCCGAGGCTTCGGCGCGCGCCCGGGACATCCCGGCGCGCGCCAGGTTACTGTCGCGGCCGAGACCGGGCAAATGCTCGAATAAACTCGGCCGCGACAGTATGTACTTTGAACACAGACCTTATAGCAGTAATCTCTTCAGCATTTTCAGTCCTGTCTTCTGCCCAGCTAGCCTGCATGTGTGCACAGCCTGGGGGTTTTAAAACACCTTGATTATGCAGCTGGGGTCAGACTAATTAAGCATCCCTTCCTAACTTAACCTCGTCACTGCTACACTGCAAGCCTAAACATAGGTTTGCCAGGTATATGGCTGGTAACGTTCATTCACCCTGTCACATTCCTCCCCTGTAAGTGTGTGGCTGGGGCTACGCACGGCTGAAGCCCGATCATCCACCCCTTCTCTAGAAAAGAAGTCAGCATTAGCATTTTTTTTTCCAGGCCTGTACTGAATCTCAAATGGGAAGGGTTGGAGGGCCATATACCACCTGGTCAATCTAGCATTGGAGTCCTTCATACTATTTAACCACTTTAATGGAGCATGGTCCGTCACCAGAGTAAAATGGATTCCTGCCAGGTAATGCCTCAAAGCCTCGATTGCCCACTTTACAGCGAGGCACTCCTTCTCAATCACTGAGTAGTTTTTTTCCCTCTGGAACAATTTCCTACTCAGAAAAAGGATCGGATGTTCCACTCCCTCAAACTGTTGTGACAACACTGCCCCTAGCCCTATCTCTGATGCATCGGTTTGCACTACAAAAGGCCTGTTGAAGTCTGGGCTTCTAAGGACGGGACCCTCTGATAGACACCTTTTTATGTCCTCCAAGGCTCTCTGACATTCCCTTGACCATACCACTTGTGTAGGGGCACACTTTTTTGTGAAGTCTGTTAGTGGGGCTGCAACTTCTGAGTAGTTGGGGATGAACCTCCGATAGTACCCTGCTAAACCCAACAGGGATCGTACCTGCGTTTTTGTTCAGGGGGTCGGAACTTCTTTCAGGACAACTACCTTATCGGCTAGTGGCCTTAATTTTCCACCACCCACTGCATACCCCAGGTACTTGGTTTCCGCCTTACCTAAGGCACATTTCTTAGGATTGGCTGTGAGCCCTGCCTCTCTTAGCGACTTGAGGACCGCTTTCAGCCTATTTAGATGGGCCCGTCAGTGTTTACTATAAATGACAATGTCATCTAGGTAGGCCGCGGCATAAGCCCTATGAGGTCTCAGTACTTTATCCATGAGCCTCTGAAATGTGGCTGGGGCTCCATGCAGTCCAAACGGCATTGTCACAAACTAGTATAAACCCATGGGAGTGGCAAAAGTTGTTTTGCATTTGGACTTTTCCTCTAAAGGTATTTGCCAGTATCCTTTTCTTAAGTCGAGCGTGGATATATATTCCGCATTACCAAGGGCGTCAATTAACTCGTCCACCCTTGGCATTGGATATGCATCAAACTTGGATACCGCATTGACCTTTCGGAGGTCCACACAAAATCCTACCTTCCCATCGGGTTTAGGGACCACCACTCACTGCATGATTCCTCAATCACTCCTAAGTGTAACATTTCCTGTACCTCCTTCTCTACCAGCGCCCTAAAACTTTCAGGCAACCTATAAGGACGGGAACGTACTTTTAGCCCAGGTGCTGTCTCGATCACATGTGAAATTAAATTAGTTTGCCCTGGCAAATCAGAAAAAACATCATGGAATTGTGTAATTATTTCTAACAAGTCCCCTTTTTGTTCAGAGGACAACTGTCTACCCGTTGGGATTTTATCGTCACCCACAATGTTCTCCCGTGGGGGCTGAGGACCCAAGTCCGTTTCCTCCTCCACCGGGTGGATGAATAGAGACCGCTGGATCTTCCAGGGTTTCAGCAAGTTCACATGGTAAATTTGTTTACCCTTCCTGGACCCTGGTTGAGCGATCTCGTAATCCACATCACCCGTGCGGCGGAGTACTTCGAATGGGCCCTGCCATTTGGCTAGGAATTTGCTCTCACAACTAGGTAACAACAACATCACTTGATCTCCTGGGTGAAACACTCTCATGCGAGCATTTTGATTGTAATGTCTCTCCTGACTGTCCTGGGCTGATCTAAGATTCTCCCTAGCAAAATGGCCGACCACATCTAGGTGCTTCCTAAGGTCCAATACATATTGCAGGATATTCTTAGAAGGGGACCGCTGTTCCTCCCAGGACTCCTTTAGGAGGTCTAGGATACCCCGTGGTTGGCGGCCATACAGCAGTTCAAATGGAGAGAATCCCGTGGCGGCCTGGGGAACTTCCTGCACTGCAAACAGCAGAAAAGGGAGAAGTTCATCCCAGGCTCTCTTCTCTGAATCTACAAATTTCCTCAGCATCCCTTTTAGAATTCGATTAAATCTTTCCACCAATCCGTCAGTCTGTGGATGGTAGACCGATGTCCGAACAGACTTGACCTCTAGTAATTTTAAGACATCCTGCATCAGTTTAGCCATAAAATTTGTACCTTGGTCTGTCAACATAAGCTGGGGAAGTCCAACCCGTGAGAACAGCTCCAACAACTTGTTGGCTACTTGCTTCGCCGTTGCTGTTCTCAGGGGGAACACCTCAGGATATCTTGTTGCATAGTCAACTATTACAAGAATAAACCTGTGTCCTTTCGCAGAAGGCTCCAGTGGTCCTACCAAGTCTTCACCAATCCTCTCAAAGGGAACGGACACCAAGGGTAAAGGAACCAAGGGGGCTGGTTTTTGTCCCTTCGGACTAGTTAGCTGGCACTCAGGACATGCCGCACATAACTTAGCAATGTCACTATGCATCCCTGGCCAATAGAAGCGGAACGAAATATGGTCCAAGGTTTTATCTCTACCCAGGTGACCATCCCAAGGGACAGTATGGGCTAGGGTGAAACAGTTTTAACAAATGCCTTGGGAAACAATATTTGTCTGGTGACCTCCCCTGTTTGTGTCTGCTTGTTCACCCTATACAGGATATCATTCGACGATTCAAAATGAGGGAACACCATTACCCCTTGTGCATTCAATATCTGGTCATCAATCTTTACCACTTTATCATATTGTTTGGCCAGGACTAGGTCTTCCCTCTGCCTCTGGCGAAAATCAGGGAGACATAGCTCTGGTAAATCCCCAGGGCCTATCTCTCCCTCTTTCTGGCCATCCCCAGTCATGACTTGTGACTTATGGCCACCTTGAGTCCCAGATTTCTGCAACCAGTCCTTGTTGTCACAGCGTCTTTGCCTCCGAGTCTTTGGAACCAGGTGTCTACTGGGGAACAGGTCTGCCGAAAAGGGGAACAGTGTACCAGGTTTCTCCTGAGACAGAGAATGAGGCTCCTCCTGAGAGACTGGAGCCATTAGGTTTGAAAAGAAAGGTCAGTCACGGCCAAGCAAAATGGGGGCAGGGAGCCAAGGAGCGATTCCTACTTCGATCCTGGCCTCCTGACCTTTCACCTGTAGCAGGACTTTGGCCGTCGGATACCATTTTACATCGCCGTGTATATACTCTATACTCCATGGGGAGTCAAAGGAAAGCACGTAAGGCGGTAACAGTTCCCGGAAGACCAGCGTTTTTCCAGAGCCTGAATCTACAAAGGCCTGGACGGTTTTACCCCCAATCTGGACTTGAAGTAACCAGGGTTTGCAACTTCCTCTGGGGAAGGCCGAGGCAACTGTCCTGCTGAAGGAACAATCCATCTGAGGACAGTCCACATGGCGGTGGCCTTGTTCTCCACAGGCGGTACATGGAGAGGGTTCCCTCACAGGAGGATGCAGCGGATAGCACTCCGCTGGACTGGATACTGGAGACCAGGCATCTGGTGGGTCCTGTGGGCGACGTCCTCGGAAGTTCCTCATGTGGCGACAAGCCGACATCAGGAAGTGGATGAGGGTCTCGTTGTGCCCGGCGTTTGGACCTCTCCCTTGTTTGAAGGACTGCTCCTTTCGTGGCACTTGGCGGTTGCGTATGGAGGGGCCGTAGTTTCCCCGTTGGTCCGGTCTCCCTCTTTGGGCATCCGCAAGCGCTGGTAAAGCCGGATCCGTCGGGTCCAAGACACTCGCCTGGTCCTCGGCCCCAAGGAAGTTCTCCTCGAGTCGGACCGCCAAAGCTAGGGTATCAGCAGCATGGCGTTTTACCCAAGAGCGTGCGGAAGGGGTTATTACTTGTAGGAATTGTTCCAACACAAATTGTTCAAGAACTGACTCCTTAGTGTGTTGCTCAGGTTGTATCCAGCAGTTACACATGTCCAATAACCGCTGACCTACAGTAGGACCAGGGGTCTCATCTTAGAGGTGAACTTCAGGTTCCGGAACTGCTGCCGGTAGGTCTCTGAGGTCAGACCTAAGCGATCCAGTATGGCAGCTTTTACTTGTTTGTAATTCCTTGCCTGGTCTGCTGGGAGGCCCAGATATGCGGCCTGGGCTTCTCCTATAAGGAGTACGGCCAAAGCGATTGCCCAGCGGTCTGCAGACCAGCCCTGGGCTTCGGCAACCCTATCAAATATCAGTAAAAAAACCTCTGGATCCTCGTTCGGAGCCATTTTCCTCAGGAGTACCGGGGGTTTGTTTGCAAGTTCTGGACTAGCAGACACCTGGAATTGGGTCAGCAGCTTAGCCATCCGCTCCTCCTGTGCTGCCTGCGGCTGGGTTAGGAGCTGGGTTTGCTGCTGCAATAGTCTTTCATCTCTCTCTGCTTGTAGCCAGGCCTGCTCCTGCATTAACAGTCCCTGCTGTCTGGTCTGCTTGCACAGAAACTCTTTTAAAAAGTCTTCCATTTTTCTCATTTTTGTGTGTGTGTTTGGCCCTTCAACTGCAGGGGCCTCTCAAAATCCCACTTCTGACACCATATGTTGCAGGGTACATGCAACTACACACGCGGGTTCCCTTGATAAGGCTTATTTATTGAGCCTTAAAACATACAGCACACAAAAACAAAATAGCTTCTCATCAGCAGACAAAAAGGAAATAGCTTCTTCTTCAGCAGACAAAACAAAATAGCTTATTTTTAGCAGACAAAACAAAATAGCTTCTCTTTAGCAGACAAAACAAAATAGCTTCTTTTCAGCTTAGAAAACAAGACAGCTTCTCTTTTGCATGCAGGACACAGACAGTTCATCACATATGTACTTTGCAACACAGACCTTATAGCAGTAATCTCTTCAGTATTTTCAGTCCTGTCTCCTGCCCAGCTTTTATGCATTTGTGCACAGCCTGGGGGTTTTAAAACACCTTGATTATACAGCTGGGGTCAGACTAATTAAGCAGCCCTTCTCAACTGAAACTTAACCTCGTCACTGCTGTACTGCAAGCCTAAGCATAGGTTTGCCAGGTATATGGCTGGTGACGTTCATTCACCCTGTCACAGTAGCATACGTCATTTCCCTACTGACAGACGAGGCTTTGGCCTGGGCTTCCCCTCTCTGGGAAAAGGAATCCCCACTGATTAATGACGCTGCTGCCTTTCTCCAAACATTCAACAAAGCTTCTGACACGGTCGCGTCTCTTCTGCTTCTGCTTCACTCCTGCAAATCCGGCAAGGATCCAGTACTGTGGGCCAGTAGCCCATTGAATTCCGTACCCTTGCTGTGGAGATGGGCTGGAAAAATGAAGCTCTGCTGGCAGCATTTTTGCAAGGGCTTTCTGAGTTTTTAAAGGACGAACTGACCTGCCGGGACACCCCTAAATATCTAGAGGAACTGATTGCCCTCTGTATCAGAATAGATCTCCGGATGCGAGAACGGCAGACCGAGCGAGACCGTCCTTCAAAAACTCCAATAATTTGGCCTGTTCCCCACTTCAAAACTCCTCTTCCAGCACCTCTCCTAGATGAGGAACCATTGCAATTAGGTGATACCAAATTACCTGAGCAGGAGAGAAGAAGGAGAAATGACAAGGGGCTGTGTCTGTATTGTGGGTTCAAAGGCTATCTTGCACGAAATTGTCCTAAATCAGTAAAATCACAGAGCCCAGTGAAGATAGAGGAATATTCTCTGGGCATTTCTTCTATTTCTTCTCCATCCCAACCTGCACGGCTCCTCCTGCCGGTTTCACTCTCCTGGGGACCAGCCTCCATCTTCACTCAGGCTTTTGTGGACTCAGGAGCCACAGGGACTTTCATTGATCAGGCATTTGCAAAACTCCACTCCATTCCCCTCCATACTAGGGAGACCCCGGTAGCGGTAGTGGCCATTGATGGAAGACCTCTGCTCCCTGGGACCATCACCCTTGAGACTAATCCTTTGCTGGTGTCGCTGGAGGCACTGCACAAGCAGACACTTTCATTCTATGTCATTTGCTCTCCCTCTACTCCAGTGGTCCTAGGCCTTCCCTGGTTGTGGCACCACAACCCCAAGATTGATTGGACGATCAGTTAATTGACAGCCTGGGGACAACATTGCCATGAATCTTGTCTTCCAAGGCCTTGCACCATTTCTGGGGTTCGACCACCCACAGAGACTTCTTCGTTATGCCTTACAGTTTTTTTACCAGGAGTTTGCCGATGCATTTGACAAAAAACAGGCAGAGGAGTTACTGCCACACGGTTGTACCATCGACCTGCAACCAGGGGCCATCCCTCCTCAAGTCTGCACTTACCCCCTTTCATTACACCTGCTCTCCTCGTTAACCCCCCTCTCCCCATTACCCCCTCTGTCTTTGTTACCCCCTTACGGAACCAAAAATCAAGGCAGAACTCATTCCAGTTCCCACTCGTCCGTGGACCCATTTATCTGTGGATTTTGTTGTGGAATTGTCGCCCTCCAGGGGTATGACTGACATACTGATCGTAGTCGAGTGCCTTACACGTCTGCCTCTCAGGAAGTTACCTACAGCCTCCGAACTTTCTGAAATCTTTATTAAGGAGATATTTCGCCTTCATGGAGTCCTGACGGTTACGGTCTCGGACACCAATTCGTCTCAAGATTCTGGAAGGTCTTCTGTCAAAGAATGGGCATTTCCCTTAATTTTTCTTCTTCCTACTATACCCAGTCCAATGGACTCATGGAAGGGGCAGGACAGTCCTTGGAGCAATTCCTGCGATGTTTTGTATCTGAACTACAGAACGACTGGGTTGATCTGCTCCTGTGCGCTGAGTTTTCCCGCAATTCCATGTAACACGATTCCACACTGGAATCTCCATTCTTCTGTGCCTTCTGTGCCCTGCTGCCCTTCCTCCTTCCATTCCTCTTTCCGGACTTCCTGCAGTGGATAATAAAATCCAAGAACTCCAATTACTCTGGAAGAAGATCCAGGCCAATCCGACCAATGCTGCCTTCCAGCAAGAGAGCAAGGTGGATAAAAGTCAACATCCATCCCTCCCGTTTCAAGTGGGAGATAAGGTCTGGCTGGCTACAAAAAATATCCGGCTGAAACTGCCTTACTCTAAACTCGGCCCAAATTCATTGGACCTTACAAAATCCTGAAACAGGTCAACCCGGTGGCCTTCAAATTGGACCTCCCGGCTAGCTTAAGGATACCTCCAGTGTTCCATGTCTCCCTCCTCAAACCTTTAGTTCAGAACACCTTCCCTTCTCCTATTCCCCCTCCTCCTAGACTGTTCTTGATGGGTGGCCAGGCGGAATTTGAAGTACACCAGATACTGGATTCCCAAAGTTCCCGGGGCGGGCTACAATACTTGGTCCATTGGAAGGGTTATGGACCCGAAGAGAATTCATGGATCAAATCCAGGGATGCCCATGCCCCCAAATTGGTCCGGGAGCTTCATCTGAGATTTCCTGCCAAACCCGCTTAGATCGCCCGGAGGTTTCTCCTAGAGAGGGGGGTACTGTAAGGATTCTGCTTGATCTGTGCTGGGTTTTGCTGCCAGTTTGGGTTGTCCAGGCTGCCTACCTTTTTTATTCAATTTGGCCATTTTGGTTATTGGCAGCCTGCTATATAAGGCTACACTTCCTGGTGGGAGTCGCCAAGCAAATTTCTGTTTACTGCAACTCCGTTTGATCTTCGCCGTCACGCATTACCCTTTCGCCTATAATGAAATGTAAAAAAATATTTTATAGTACAAAAATGGCTATATAAAAAGCGACTAAAAAATAAAAATATTAAACACATTTAGGTATAGGATTCAGACCATTTAAACTGTAATTGTAAAGTATAAAATACAATATAATTACTTGTTAGATAAGTGTGCAACATTAAAGAACAGAATAGGAAGACATAATTGTGTGTCATTATCTTATCTTCAATCCAAAAGCACTTATACTTCTGCTCTTCATTTAAACCCTTGGGAAACAATCTATCCAAATAAAAATCAAGCACGCGTCCTCCCTATGTAACAGGAGTCTCTCAGCCGCCTTCACTGTCTTTCTTTTAATTTATTTCGCATACGTTTTGTATTTCTTTTTAATTTCTCATGGGGATTGGGGTACAGAAGAGATGTGGGGGATGTTCCAGACATTCACATTTTTGTGGAGAAGATGGGTCTAATCCTTCGGGGGGGGGGGGGGGGGGGGGACCCTAGCATCATTTCCCAACATCTCCCCAAGGTGACGGATCAGAACAGGGTTAACCCTACTCAGCCCAACTTAGGCCGTCCCTAACATCACTACCGTTAACTCCTAGGGGCGTTCAAGCTATTTTATAGTTGCCAAGAGCTCCATAAACGCTCAGTAAGGTTTATGGAATACAGAAAAGAAAAAATATGGGACATTGGATAAGTGCAATAGACATCCAGTGACAGATTAAGACTTTGCGAGGCCCTGACCTATTATATAGATGGGGCCCTTATTAAAAACAAATATTTAAAAAATAGTTTAGAAAGAAGGATTTATAAAAATTTAAGATTTTGATTTGAATAATGACATGGGCAGACTTTTTCATGGCAGAAAATAAGTGGATGGGTCGTCTGTTATAAGCAGCTTTACATCTTCACAAAGCTGAACCTTTGAGATATTTCATTGATTTTATTCTCATTTATTTTTAGCGTGGACTAAACCCTTTTGCATTTACGGTGTCACTCAAATATATATTATAGGTATTTTAAACAAGGAATCTTAGTATTTGAAGGGCCTTCAAATTACGAGGCCCAAAACTGTAGCTTATTTAGCTTATACGTAAATCCACCTCTGCAGGCACTGTGACATTTCCTACAAATTATGGCAGTTCATATTATTAGGAGGGAGAAGGAATAAAAAGGGGGAAAAAACATCGGGGAGGAGGGGGGGAGGGTCAGGATGGCAGGGCTGGCCTCCCGACCTCCGACTCTACCAAGATCCGATATCACTATCGGCACTAAAGCCAGGGCACACATCAGCCAAGCCCCAGCCAAGCCAATCATGACAGCGCCAGAGGCGCGGCCTGGTCCCGTCCCATCCTCACCAACCAACTATGGCCTCTGTCCTGGAAACTCTCTGTTTATTTTCCCACTTCTGAGGCACTCATCACTCCTCAGTGTTATGTTGGTACAAATGTAACTTTCTTTGTTGGCGTCTCAGCCAGTTGCCTTGGCAATGCCCCCTTTTCCCAGTAAGTTGAGCTGTCCCTTCCTCCCCCTGCTAGTTGGCATAGTCCTAGCCTTATTTCCTGTTTGTCCAGGTTAACATGCTTTCTTTCAGCCAGCTGCCATCTTGGAGCAGTCATCTTACTCATCTCCTCTGGTAAAAGCTATTGTAATTTACCTATCCCTGATACTAAGCCATTCTATTTACCTAGCATTATCCCACTTGCCTCCCTAGCTCCCTTTCCTCTCCATTGCTCCCATGCCCCAGTGTTTTCCCTCAGTACCTTTCCCCCTTTTATTTTTATGTTGTTGCCCAAAATAAACACTTTAGCAAATAAGAAGATTCCCTAGCTTGGTATATGGGATTGAGTTAAGATGCCTGCCTCTACTTACTTGCCACAGTGAGCTTGAGACAGAACAACCTCCATACCACAGAGAACTTATGTACGTTACCTCTTCGGAAGGCTGTGATCCTTTCCATGGCAAGAACAACCTGCACTTGGTTGCATTAATATCGGGCACTGTCCGTTTACGCCAAAGGGCTGATAAACAGCATTTGGTTGCCAGGAGAATTTGGGATGCCAATCTGACTGATGTTCAGGGTAGGTGGTGTGAAGACCTACCGAGTAAGGCAAACCATTGGTCAGGAATAATAGATTTTCCTAGCAGTGAGCCCATCAAGGTGAATTTTTCTCTCCATTCTGGCATGACCAGAGTGCAAGACCACCATGTATGTGAGAGGGACCCATTTTGGCCACATCCTCGAAAGCACATAGGGGACACCATGATTGTGTAGCCTAACCGGGTTTAGGTACCATCAAACAATAATTTGTAGGAGATTTCTTTCACTGTTGTACAGATGGCGCTCATTACCGCCGCTTCCCATATCTTTTTCCATTCCTCTATTTCAAGAGCATCACAGGGTTCTTCCTCCTATCTCATTATACTGTATAAGCGAATGTCTGGGTGGGCCCCAAATTAAACATTTTATTTTTAGCCCTGTAGCCCACCTCAATCAAGTTCAGGTTCCACAATAAAAAATACCAGAAAGCGCTAAAGGTGCACAGGATTAACTAATCACAGTCTGGCTGAACCAAAAATAAATAATATAAGGTATTAGTTACCCTAAAAGTCCTTGTTACGGTAAATGCCAATTAGTCCATCAGGGGTAGGTGTTCCTTCTTCATGAGAATTCCCAACTCTAAAGGTATGAATAATACCTAATAGTGTACTGCAGTGTGTTAGAAGAGCTCACATACCCCTTTGATGGTGCAGATTATTTTATTTTAATAGTTAAAAGTAAAAACGGGAGACAACTTGGGGCGTGACCAACCAGTGAGCGGAATAGACATGCAGCTCCTGAGCGCCGGGCTCCAGAGCTCAAGAAAATTACTCCTAACCCCATTAAACCCAGAGAAAAAAAGCCCCAATAGAGGCAGAAGGTGAAGAGGAGGCAGGGGCTCTTCCGGGAAACAAAATTCTCCCAAGAAGATGGGGCATTCGGCCTGCAGATACTGGCGGAGAGCCGGGACCGGCTACACAAAATGGTACCGACTCGCGCCTGAAGAGGTAGACGCGGAGGTCTGGAAGCAGCGGGCCCAGTGCCTAACACTATAAAAATCGATCCTAGACCGGAGGCAGAGGTCGTGACTCACTGTTGGCGGACACAGACGCGGGGAGACTGATCGCTAGGGCTTGCTGCCAAGAGAAGGCGGGAGGTGGCAATGTTGGATGCGAAGTCCCCCTGGAGTTGTTCCGAGCCAGGTGAGTCATCCCCCACTCCCCCGGGCCGCGGAGTGAGCACTCGAGGAGGCCATGTTGGACCCTTCCCTGCTGAGGAGGCCAGCTGAGGGTGAAGGCAGTGGGTCCACCTGGACCGCACGCTGCTTTTCCCCCCTTCCCCTCTGCAAAATTCAAGATGGCCGCCGCCAGCCTATATAGGGGGAAGAGGAGAGGAAGAGAAGATAATAAATATAGAAAAAAAATAGAAAGGGCCTACACAAAACACACACACAAGCAAGCTCAGGAGCTACTAAGGAGGAATCCTATGGGCAAATACATCAGCCCTCCCCACTCCCCCACCTCCCCCTCAGCTATTCAAAGTTGAGGAATGGAGGCACATGTGCGACGCAGACCACGATGGATGGGTGAGAGTCAGTCCATGGGGATAGGTGGGTGAAGCAATGGATCCAAAAATGAACCAGGGACGCGTTAATGTTCCCAAATACCCGAGCCAGACAATCGGTGCCCTCTCCGAAGCCACAAATGTCTTTAAAACAACAACAGAAAAAAGCCTTGCAGAAAGGGGTCCAGCAATATTTTCGACGCTGAAGCAGAATCCCAAGACAGCAAGTGCTCAACACGTGAGAGAGAATATTTGGGCTCCGAACCAGATCAGGAGATGACTGAAAGGCACTCCACAAAACAAGGTATTGAAGAACTTTTTCTTAGTCTCCAGAGTATGGTCCAAACTAAAATTCATACGGCCCTAAAGGGGATCACGCAGGACATAACAGTCCTAGGATCCCGCACACACATCCTTGAAGAAAAAATGGACGACACAGCAAAGGCCCTGCAATCTACTGAGACTCAAGTCCAACTCATGCAAAACCGCATAGACGAAATTAGCAGGAGACAAGAGGATGTGGACAATTGGGCCAGGAGAAACAACCTGAGAATTCGCAATATTGCGGAATTGGTGGTGGACACGGAAGAATTTCTGATGCGAGGGTTCAGGGCCCTCTTGCCGGACTTAACCGTAGAGCAACTTCTAATGGACAGATGCCACAGGGCCCTGCGCCCTAGACCTCCATCGGGCGATATGGCCAGAGATGTGATCCTCAGATGACACTACTTCAAAACTAAAGAGGCTCTCCTAAGAGTGACCCGCGAGGAACAATTGCACACTTTCGAAAATATGCCCCTTCAGATATTCCAAGATATAGCCCCATCCACTCTGGCTGAACAAAGGAACCTGATACCGGTGACTGAAGTTCTGCATGACAAAGGAGTTCGCTATCACTGGGGATTTCCTTGTAAAATTCTGGTGAACCAAGAAGGCCGCTGTAACAGGGGAGTAATCCCTGTTCAAGTAATGTGCCTTTAATCTAGCAGTGTGGTGATTAACTGCTGGTAGTCAATTAATAAACACCACCTGCCTGATCTAGATTGCTTACAAAAGCTTGTTTGTTGAGACAGGAAGTGACTCCTTAGCTCTGAATGAGAGCTGACCTTTGGAGAGACAGAGCAGTGTTCTTGAGTCTCTCAGGAGAGACTGACCAAGAGAACACACATCTCTGGAGCTGACCGGTCTTGAGCTCTGCCCAGCATAGCTGATTGCAAGACACCAAATAAGACTTCTAAACCTAGATGCTGATTTTCTGTGCACGCACGGGTGTGGTTCCCGGAGAGCAGAGAAGCTTACTCTACAGCAGCTAACAGATAAGACTTTCATTATTAAGAGACTGCTTATATCTGCTTATTTCATGCTATATGTTTTGGAGCTGCGAGACATGCTTTACTAAGGGAGATGTGAATTAATTGCATAGGATTTCACTAGAACTACTCCCAAGTGAATAGAAGCTTTGTTCCCCCCCCCCCCTGTGTTTGGATGGTTTCCTGATGAAAAGGAAAAGGCACAATAAAGCCTATTATAATTTCACCTTATAAAGTCTCCAATTGTGTACCTCTGTGAACATCCGTCTACCACCACACATACGCATTGAGGGATCTGGACAAAGCTGACACCTTTTTGGAGAGTCTGGGTATCACACCACCGCAAGACCTCGAAACTGCTAGACCCCAGCGAATTCCGGTACTAGCATGGCACAAAGCCCAAAACAAGCAACGAGCCGCCAAACAAACACCCACCTGATCCAACGCCTGTTTCAGAGGCAGTCAGCTTATTATCCCACTCGTATAGGTTTAAGGTAAACGCGCCCCATAAGCCCACTTAGGGCATGAGGCGCCCCGATACGACTGATGACCACTTATTTGAACATTTTGTTACCTGCGAACTGCTACCCAAGATGAAAAGAGGGGTGGGAGAGATTTTGAAATAACTCTATACATATAGATATAATAACAATCTTCCCTCTGGGGTATAAACATAGGCAGTGCTCGACAAATTTGGTCGCCCGGTTGCCATGGACGACTGGATTTTGCCCACTAGTGAGGTGCTGCTGCGGCGGCAGGGTGTGGTGGCGGCGGGTGCTGCGGCAGTGCGATCGGGTCTTCGGGCTTGGCACATGCGCAAAAGAATACTCCGGCCGGAGATCCCGGTGCGCATGTGCAGAGGTCTCGGCGCACATGCGCAGGGTGTCCGGCCTGCAGGGGTGAGATCAGTGGCTTCCGGTGGGCAACCCCCCTTCCTTATCAGCCGCCAATCGCTGGACCCCTTCTTTGCTCCCCCCCGGTTCTGTCTCCCCGCCCGCATGGGCACCCGAGGGGAACGTGGGCCAGAGGGGGGCGCACCGTGGTGAACTCACACCAACCTTGTTCCCCCTGCGCCTACCTCCTGCCCCGGGTTGTAGCCACGGGGACCGGGGGAGGGGGGGAGTTAGCGCTGCAAATGCTGCCGCAAATGTTGCCTGTGGACCCACTCCCTGCTCCCTCCCACTCCCAACGTTGCAGGCAGTGAACAGGGAAGCAGCACCCTGTGCAGGGAAGAAGGAAGTAGCACCCACCCAGTCAAGGTAACCCACCCACCCAAGGTCAGTCACCCACCCACCCAAGGTCAGTCTCCCACCCAGTCAGTCACCCACCCAGTTAGTCACCCAGTCAATCAGTTACCCACCAACTCAATCTGTCACCCACCCAGTCAGTCATCCACCCAGTCACCCACCCCCTCAGTCACCCACCCACTCCACCAGTGGAGCAATAAGGATACTAGTGTCCATAGAGAGTAAAAAGACTCCAGCCCAAAGGTAGCTCCGACAATGCGAGGCGGCGGTTGAGGATATCACTGTTTATCGTCACAGTAGTTGCAGCTATGCAGGATATGTCAAACATAAATTCAGAAATTGACCCAATTGTGGAAATGACAGGAGGAATGGTGGATAAACCATAGACTTATGCACTCTTGGTAAGGTACATATTAAAGGGCGTTGTGGAAATTCTTGTACTGAAAATGCATCTGTATCACTGTTAATCCATCCATTATTTACGGGTGGAGTGATCATACTTCCTCCCACTCGTTGGTAACAAGTTCTGGATCCTGCGGCAATATCAATTAGGAAATACTATTTAATTATCTTCTAATTTCTGCTCTGTAATTGCTATAGTTCATCACGACTGTAGCGCCGCCTTCATCAGCAGCCTTAATTATAAATGGTTTGTTTTGGTTTTTAATGTTGCGCATTTAGCTAACAAGTGTTTATACTGTATTATATACAGGGCAGGCGACAGCTGTTGAGCGGGGGGAAGGGAGTTATCTGCTTCCCCTCCTCTCTTTCTCTCCCCCCCCCCCTTTCTCTCTCTCTATCTATTTACTCCTTCACTCTCTTCCCCCTCCTGCCCCTCGCTCTTGCCCCACCTCCCCCACTCTCCCTGATTGCTATCCCGCGAGCTCCGGTAGATGTGAGCGGAAAAATCTGGCTGGGTCCCTTGTTGAAGATCAATGCTATATTTATCATGTTGTTCATAAATAAATCTGTGACCTGTTATTTTCTCCCAAGAAGTTGTATGGTGTGTTTTTTGGGACTGGGAGAGAGGTCCATCTTGGGGCATGGATAATTCATGTAAAATACTAATCCACCAACTAAAAAAGCAGAGAGCATAAGAAAAAATGCATGGGGTATATATCAGTGTGAATATCCACAATAATGGAACAGAAAAACAAGAACACATGGCTAACAGAGAAGGATAAGATAACTTTTTTACACTTCCTTAAGTGGTAGACCTATTTCCGCTCTTAAAATTTTATAGAATTCGGCCCCAACCCCATCGGGCCCTGGTGCATTTTTAAGTTTTTTAATTGACTCTGATATTTCGTTTGTGGAAATTGGCTAATTTAATCTTTGTTAATCTTCCCTTGTTAATTTATGCAATTGTAATTTTCCAATGAAATCCTCCATCACGTCTGCATTTTCCTCACTCTCTCCATATAATTTTTGATAGTATTCTTGAAATGCTAAAGATATTTCTTTGGGTTCAGTTGAGGTTTCCCCATTAGCTTTCTGTGTTGTTGTTATATGTTTAGATGATGTGTAGTTCCTGACTAGATTCCCCATTAGTTTGCCAGCTTTATTCCCAGATCTATATAGATTAAAGACTCTATATTGCATTTTTTTACTTCCATTCTCTGCAGCCATATCTCACATATGTCCCTTTTTTTTTGATGATGATGATGATAGTTGCAGGAGGGTGTCCAGTATACAGCAAAACAATCCTTCTCACATTTCGTAGCGAACTACTTCGTCAGGGTTATATGTATATTTATTTATAAATGTATGTATTATTTATAAATATGGATATTTTATATATCCCTGACGAAGTAGTTGGCTATGAAACGTGCGTAGGATTGTTTTGCTGTATACTGGACACTTGTCACGTTGTGCTCACCACAAACAGGACGAGACCCCGGTACTGAGATGGGAGTAGTAACAAACACCAGCCACAGGCACGGGGGCCACGTCTGGAGTGTAGGTTTGCCTAGACAGCCGGGTTAGGGATGCAGAGATTAGAGTAGTCTTTATACTTGCTGAGTTCAACGTAAAGAGATATCCGGAGCGTAGAAGGTACTTTTGCCGAGGTCAGTGTTGGACAGTGGAGAGTGGTCGAGGTACAATGCCGAGTTCAGGACTAGAGAGGAGCGAGGAGTCAGAGATAGCCAAGATCAGGAGCCAGAGGTTGGGGTAGTGAAAGCAAGCCGGTTCAGTACACAGAGATCAAACTGGAACAAAGCAACAGGACAGGACCGAGGCAGGAACAGCAAGGGTGAACACAGGTAACAAGAATCTATGCTCAGCCAATGTGACATTGGTGAGCGTATATAGGCAGGATCAACCAGCCCCTAAGGGGGTGGAGTGGGGGCGCGGCCCCCACGGCAGCCGTGATAGGTCTATGGCTTCCAAGAACAGGTGCAGCTGTTTGTGCAGCTAATGAATGCAGCTTTGAGCAGGTGCAGCTGTTTGGCATCTAGTGGATCTTGACACGGAGCTTGGGGGCGTGGCGCACGTGTCACGTGCGAGCTATGTGCACAGTGTGTGGCACGCTCCGGGGGCGGAGCCTGAGTCCACAGCGTCGGATGATGCCATTTTGGCGCGCGTGCATGCTGTGCGCGTTTGGTAAGGAATGCAGTCCGTTGGCAACCTTTGCGTGTGCGGTGGTGCTCGGGAGGATGCGCGGGACGGTTGCAAGTCCGAAGACCTTACAACACTCTCCTGCAACTACCACCGTGCTTTTGACCTTGTACCTGCTGCTTACGGGACCCTGTTTTGCTGATTATTGAATTGGCTGCTGCGGACTTGCGACGCACTGAAGTGACGTCATTACCCTGATCCACGATCGCAACAGGGTAGAGGTCTGTGGCTGACTGACGGGTCCAAGCTGAAGTGGGTCTAGCGGTGTAGGAGAGGTTTGCTCCATTGCTGTCTTCATTGTAACCCTGTGGGTACTATGTAACGGACTTTGCTACACTAACGTGATTGGATACTCTTGCTGCAACTGGGGTTAAGTTTCCTGTCTGGACCAGGAGGAGTGTATGCTGAGGGATCCTCACGAAGCAAGTCATCAATCTCCAGAGTGGTAACATGTACCCTAAACGTGTCCTGCTTTTATGATTAATTTATCTTGTAAGTGCAATCATTTACATTTTAATATTGTCACAATATAATTACTTTACTACACTATGAGAGTTGTACGCTGTGTTTTCTCTTTTTTGCCTGCACCATGAGGTCAGCAGCCATCTTGGATTTTTCCTTTTTCTTCTCTGCCTTCTCAGCACGTTGCTTTGGTGGCATCTTGGATTTTTTTGAGAGATATTTTTCCATCTAGCTTAGGGCTGTTATATACTGTGTGCGACCGTGTGCGTGCCTGTGCAAAGGCGCGTGCACGTGCCGCACATGTTTTGTGTGTATAATGTGCGCAAGTGAGGTACTGTGTTGTGTGTGTGTGTGTATATGTGTGTGTGTTTAAATACGTTTTTCAAATAAATGAATCCTTTAATAATTTTTTGAATAACATTGTAAACACACACACACACACACACACACACACACACACACACCCAAAGACCGACACCACACACACACACACACACACACACTGTACATACACATGTTTTCAGCGGCGGTAGTGGCGGGAATTCTTTCTGTTTTTCATCTTTCCCTTTGTCGGCCAGTTCCACGCTCCCTGCCGTGCGTGCGCACGGCACCATTATAGAATGGCTGACTAACCTCAGCCAACTGAAACGGACGCGCGTGCGCACAGCGTAGCTCGCGCGCGCACTACAGAGCCGGCCTTACTTGGGACCCTTTCCTCTCTCCTTGCCTGTCACTTTTTGTTCATGTTAGTGCTGTTTTGGGTGATTACTAGCTGAGTTTCTGTGGAGCTCAGCACTCTGCTTTCACTTTGCCTAGCAGCAAAACAGAACCCCCTCGATTTTGTTGGGGGGGGGGGGGGGGTTTAATCTGACTTTAAAATGCTAAGGAACCTCTCCTCTAGCTTTCCCTACGCCTCTGGCGCCTTTTGTGTGTGTGTGCATAGTATTGCCTTTTCGGCTGCGATCTGTCGGAGCCCTCACAGAGCTCAGTCTTCTGCTGCTGCTGCTGCTGCTGCTGCTGTCTGGTGCCGCACTGGAAGTCCCTGTCCGTGATTTTGATTGGCGGGATGGACTATATAACCCTGGTGAGGGCCCCTTTGCTGGGTCACAACGTTGGCATCCTTGCTTATTCCATGTTTTTGTGAGATCTAATCATTTGTTGGACAGTACTATTTTTCTAAAACAGTTTGTGGTAACCGCATGGTTATTCTAATCTAAACCTGAGAGAGAGAGAGGAAGAGAGAGAGAGAGAGGGGTGCTGCGGAGGAGGAGAGAGGATGGGAGAGTGATGAGCGAGAGAAAGAAAGAGAGAGATTACGAGGGATAGAGGGGGAAAGTAAGAGACATTGTTATTAAGACAAACAAAATTAACAAGGAACTTATAATAAATTCAAAAAGTTTATTATACAAAACTTTACAAAAGTAGACATCACTCCTCTCTATACATCATCATATATCTGCCTCTCATCCCTCTATACGTCCCTGTATATCTGACCCGCTTTTCTGTATGTCACCCCACCCCTCTTCATGTTGTCCCTTCCTCCTTCACCAAACATATATTCTGAGGATTGCCCGCACAGAGACCCTAAACAGATCCCCTGCGTTGCATGGGGCTCCAGACCATGGCTGCAGGGGCAATAAAGCACTTCAGGAGTTGGGTAACCATGTAGGGCCAAGTGGGATGGGGTGTGTTTGTGGCCCTGTACAATCACCTCCCAATGTTCCCAGTTGGTTACCAGTCACACACAGTTAGACAAGTTTTGGAAGAGATGCAGAAGGGACTTCCGAGGGCGCCAGAGCAACGAGATGGGAGAGACGTCTCTAAAAACAGAAAGGAGAGAGAGATAACATAGTAACATAATAACATAGTAGATGAGGTTGAAAAAAGATATATACGTCCATTAAGTTCAACGTATGCTAAATTTAGATGACAGATACTTTATCCTATATTTATACTTACAATATATTGATCCCATGGAAGGCAAACAAAAAACACAGGGACATACAATCCAATGATGTTTCATAAGGGGGAAAATAAATTCCTTCCCGACTCCAAATATTGGCAATCAGATTTCTCCCTGGATCCTTCCCATGTTTACTTATTTAGTATATCCCTGTATACCTTTCCTTTCTGAAAAGATGTTCAAACTTTTTTTGAATATATCTACTGTATCTGCCATCACAGTCTCCATGGGTAATGAATTCCACATTTTAACTGCCCTATCCTTTGTTGCTGGTGAAATCTCCTTTCCTCCAACCTTAAGGGATGGCCCTGAGTCCTTTGTACTGCCCGTGGGATGAGTAGTTCTTATGAAAGCTCCTTGTACTGTCCCCAGATATATTTGTATATAGTTATATTCCCTCTTAGACGCCTCTTTCCTAATCTAAACAAATCTAATTTATCTAGCCTCTCCTCATAAATGAGATGATCCATCCACTTTATTAATTTGGCGGCTCTTCTCTGCACTTCCTCTAGTTCCATAATGTCTTTTCTAAGGTAGTGTTGCCTAAAATTGTACTCCATATTCAAGGTGGGGTCTTATTAATGCTTTATAAATGGTCATTATTATGTTTACTTAACTTCCATCCATTGCCCGTGTAGCCAGGACTGGTTCTTGGCTACCAGTCTGCCCCCCTGGCAGTAAGCCCTGGTAAGAGCAGACCTGCCAGTACTTGCCGTGGGTTTTCCCCTCTCCCAGCAGTGTCCTTGAGTGACAGGGGGAGGAGGTGAAACCAGGCCTGGGTACACCCAATCCTGGGTCAGACCTGGTGCCCTCCTCCTGGCTGTACTTAAGGGGTTTGCCACCCAAGTTTAGTCAGTGCCTCTCCCCACTTGAGAGAGGAAAGTCACACACAGGTTGCCTGAATACTGGCCTTCCTTGTTCCTCTTACCCTTGGGGGAGAGTGAGTGTGCACCTTTCCCCTGATTCTGATTCTGATAGAGAATCAGGGAAGAGTAATGACTTCTGCGGGGGCTCTTGACCCATAGTGCAGGTTCAGGGACCATCCTACAGCTGGAGACAGTACCAGATTCTGCATAGGGCAGAGGCCTGCTATACTGCATTGAGCTGAACAGAATAAACCGTTCCAGTTATTATACCTCCTGCCTGGTGTGTGATCTTTCTGGGGAAGGAGAGGGGATTGTGTTCTACGGTAATAGATCGCCTCAATTCATCTGGAGCCTGCAGCACTAGAGATCTTTGTCAGGTAAGTGCCCCAGAATCTTGTCCTGTGTCCCCACAAACATCGGCGGATGACTCAGCCCTCCTGCTTATCAACAGGTAGCATGCACCACACACGCTGTAATGGCAGAATCTCCCATCGGGTGGGGGAATTACCGTTACACCCGGTTTAATACAAGATAAGATCTTTTTTGCCTTTGCAGCAACTGCCTGACTTTGAGCACTATTGCTAAGCCTGCTGTCTACAAGCGCTCCTAAATCCTTCTCCATCAAGGACTCTCCTCATTTATCCCATTTAATTTGTAAGTTGCCTGTTATTCTTGTTTCCCAAATGTATAAAGTTACATTTATCTGTATTAAACCTGTGAAAGCTGTAAAAATTTTACAAAAAACATTTTAGTTATCAAATGATTTTATTCAGAGTGCACACAGCGGAGACAGCTTCAAAACAAAAAGCTCTCTCCCAGATAATACGGTATGAGATACATTTATACCCTAAAAACTAAAGCTCCACCCCTTTATGGGGGGGCTTGCGTGTCACTAAATATTACATCATTTTGTAATGCATAACAATACTAAAACTGATGTAAGTTTGTAATACATAACAAAACTTAAATGATACATACATTCTTTAAGGGGTTGAATGTGAGAAATGATTTCTATCTCTGAGTCCACCAGACACTCGAATGCTGAGAAGTCGGTTCTAATTCTGATCTCACTACTCAAGACTTCACCTCCTCCCTAATTCTAATCTCACTCCTCAAGGCTGTATGCCCCCTCCCTCCTTCTGCAGCTGGGCTGGCCAGAACTGGTAAACACAGAGCGAAACATCTTTTAACCCACTATAACTTTCATGCAGCTTTCATACAGACAGAAGACAAAATGGATGACACAAACACAGCACATTACAACATAAATGACAGACAAGGACTAAAACAATAACAAGATGGCTGACAAAAGTAGTCAAACAAAATGGCTGCTTTGACCCTAATGCTGTTTACGTCAGACCCCCTAATGTCTCAACTTCGTCAAACCACATCTGTCATTTACCTGCCCAAGATTCCGGTCTATCCAAGTCCTTATGGAGAGAAATTAATCCTGCTCTGATTCTACTACCTCACACAATTTAGTATCATCAGCAAAGATGGAGACTTTGCTCTCGATGCCAACCTCAAGGCAATTAATAAACAAGTTAAAAAGTAGGGGTCTCAGTACCAATCCTTGAGGTACTCCACTCACAACTTTAGCCCAACATGAAAAGTTCAATTTATTACAACTCTCTGTTGTCTATCTATTTTTACTGAGTCTAACTTACTTTATTATGTACACTAACCTCTTGTGTGGAACCGTATCAAATGCCTTTGTGAAATCTGAGTAGGCCACATCAACTGCATTACCTTGGTCTAAATTCCTACTTATCTCCTCAAAGAAACTAATAAGGTTAGTTTGGCAAGATCTATCCTTCATAAATCCATGCTGACTATTACTAATAATTTTGTTTTTCATTAGGTATTCCTGAATATTATCTCCGTACTAAACCTTTAAGTAGCTTCCCCACTATTGAAGTCAGGCTTACAGGTCTGTAATTTCCCCGTATTGATCTAGCACCACATTTGCTTTACACCAGTCTTGTGGTACTGAGCCTGTGGAAATGGAGTCCTTGAATATTAAATGTAATGATTTGGCTATTTCTGAACTTAACTCCTTGGATGTATGCCATCGGGGCCAGGTGCCTTATTTACTTTAATTTTATCAAGTCGCTTATGAACTTCTTCCTCAGTTAACCAATTGCTCATTAATATGGAGGTTGTGGCTTCCTCCTGCGGCACTACTATAGAACTTGATTCTTCCCTGGTAAACACAGAGGCAAAGAATTTGTTTAATACCAACAAGCATACGTTTGAAAAAAAAACCTTAGCCTGTACTATTATTTTATCTGCTCCTGCCTTTCTACTCCCATTGGATTTAGTCTTTAGACATTTTCTAGTATTATCTGTATTTACTATGGGTGTCTCCCTACTTGCCAAGAGAGAAGGAATAGAGAGAGATAGAAACAGAAAGGGCCTTATTCTATACAGTGCAATAGTGTCGATCCAGCGCTACCGCACGGACAGTCCCATTGAAGTCAATGCCGAGTTGGCAAAGAATAAGGCCTTTGGAGAGAAGGAAGACAGACAGGAAGACAGAGGGTTAGAGAGACAGGCAGGGAGACAGAGGCAAAGAGAGAGATGTAGAGATGACAAACTCACCCTCCGGTTGCGCAGAGAGACAGCAGCGACTGTCACCAGTCCCATAACCAGAAGAAGAGCCAGCAGGAGAATGAGATATGGCTGCCATGATGAGAGAGTGTTGACCTCTGCAGACTGAGGGGCTGTGAAAGAGGAAGGGGTAGGGCGAGAGAAAGACAGGAGGGGAGAAAGAGAAAGTGATAGAGAGACAAGACGTAAAGAAAGAGGGAGTTAGCATATAATTGTTATGGTATATACATCTGTCAGTGTATATTGGGACAGTTTATATATATAAATATATAGTCAGTTACCGTGCACATATAGCAGATATTGTGCTGTTCCCAGAATCCCTTCCTTTCCATATATTGAGCAGTTCCAGGCTCCAGCGGCCTGTGTCCACACCTCAGGCAGCTCCAGCGCTGCTCCCTCTCGCACTCCATTCTCTCCGCTGGGGGGCCCCGTCCACTCAAACTTCTCCCCCCCCTCTGACCCGCTGACGTTACACAGCAACCGAAGAGGGGATCCTTCCCTTACAAAACCGGGACTCGGGGGGGTCACTGAGGGAAAAAGAGAGGGAGTTAACAAATTAGGGGGGAAGTAGGAATAGAAAGAGACAAAGAGGGGAAGAGAAATAGAGGGAAGAAGAGTCAGAGATAGAAATAAAGACAGTGAGAGAGACTAAACGAAGTATGTCACAAATACAGACTGGGGACTATTGACTAAAGTCTTTCAACTTAAAAACTGGATAAAACGACCCATGCCAAAGGAAAAACTCAATCTCAATGGGATCCCCTTACTCTGACAAATGGGGGGCTATTTTCTTTATTTAATCCTCCCCCCCCCCTCTCAGCCTGTTGCCCTTTCTGACCTTGGATGACCTTTAGCCGGACATGTCTGGTTATTGTGTGCTCCTTGTAGGTGACATCACATCTGTATGTCCCAGCATCATCTGAGCTCACGGGGGAGATGACCAGTGCCTCCCCCCTCACACCTCCCTGCGGATACAAGGGCTTCTCCACGGGGCCCCAGCTCCGGATCCAGCGTACTCTCAGGGGCCCCTCCGGGGGGGTCTCACTCAGAGAGCAAGGCAACTCAGCATGGGAGCCAACAGCAGCGTATACAGAGAGGGAAGCAGGACCGGAGATACCTGGGGGGGAGAGTCAGCGATAGTTAGTGACGGGGGGCAGAGAGGGGAGGCGAGCCAGTGAGGAGTGGTGGATGGAGAGGTGGAGTCAGTGAGAGAGGACCGGGAGAAGGGAGTGAGAGGGGGTCAGAATATGGGGTTACAGTGAGGGCCGGTGGTGGCTGAGAAGGGCAGTCAGTGATGGGGGCAGAGAAGGTCAGATTGATGGGGAGGGGTGGTCACTCTGTGAAGTGGGGGGCAGCGTTTAAATTGCACTCACCGAGCACCCTGAGTGTGTGAGTGGCCCTTACTTCCCCCTCCTCACAGCTCCACTCTCCACGGTCGGCTTGAGTTAGCCTTTGGAGATGCAGTGTGGCCCCTGAGAGCCGGAGTCGGTCAGATGGACGCACGGGGGCCCCGTTGTGCAGCCAGCGAATTGAGCGGTCGGGCAGAGAGGAGCCAAAGCGCGAACATGTGAGATTGACAGAGCCATTCTCAGGGTGGATGCCAACGGGGGACTCAGTGACTGAGAAATAAAGAGAGAAGGAGTGAGGGGGAGATGGAGGGGAGAGAGGGAAGAGGGTGCAGAAGAAAAGGAGAGATAGAGAGGGGGAGAGACAAAGGACGTCATTCTGTACACAGCGAAGTTAAGTCTATGGGGCTCCTTCTCCCCTTTTATTCTAATATCCCCCCCCCTCTTCCCTCCCTCAATCCCCCCCCCCCCCCCATTATGTTTTAACCTTCTCTCTAACCCCTATTTCTCTCTCTCTCTCTCCCTCTTTTGGCTCTGTGTGTGTTTTAAAATCTGCTCCTGTTTCATTTGCATCAGGGAAACTGTGACACACACCCCGGTGCCTTAGTGCCCTGGGTTTAGTCCTATGTGTGCACTATTTCCAGAGCCCCTCTGTCTGCACGTGAGTGGGGGGGAGCGGGGGCAACAACCAAGCCCCTTATACTGAGATCAACAGGATGTACTGTATGTGGGTGGCTCATAGACACTGACTCAGGGAGAGGGGATTGATGAACACAGTGCGGTGTGTGTATATGTGTGGACGCCCTCCTACTGTCTCTGTACGTTCCTCCTACCAACTAATTAGATTGTAAGCTCTTCGGAGCAGGGACTCCTCTTCCTAAAGTTACTTTTATGCCTGAAGCGCTTCTCCCCTTTATGTGTTATTTGTATTATTTGTTATTTATATGATTGCCACGTGTATTACTGCTGTGAAGCGCTATGTACATTAATGGAGCTATATAAATAAAGACATACATACGTATGTACCTGTATACTGTATTGGCGTGTGTCCCCCCCCCCCCCCCTCAATGTATAATATCTAATCCCAGATTAGAAATAATAATCTTATTATATTTTATGATATAGATATACCGGTACAGTATAAATCAGAAATAAATAAATATATATATATATATTTTTAATATACATTAGAAATAATCATATATGTTATTGAATATAGATATATACATCAGAAATAATATTACTATATTGAGAATATATCCAGCGATAGATATATATATATATATATAAAAACAAATATGCCTGAGGAAGGTCACACGTTGATGACCGAAACGTTGGATGCAGTGCCATGTATTTATCTTGAATACAATATCTTTGGATTTCCCTGGCTGTGTGCTGTCTCGTTTTTTCCCGGACCCCATCTGGAAAAATCTATTTGTGTATGTGCATATATGGGATAAGCATCAGTGGATTATCTGTTTACAGTGTGCCAACTGCCCTCTGTTCTTTTATATATATATATCAGTTTGAAAGAACCACAAGCACTCCGTCTGAATCAACAAAATACTGGGTGCAAATCCTATAAAATAATTTAGGCAATACGATACCGCATCAAGATGAAATATCAGAGGCAGCACTCCAAATGGTAATCAAAATATTGTAAAAAAAATAATGGCTACCCCTCAGCGGAAGGCAATAAGGGGTGCCAGTGCAGAAAAATGTAGGGGTGTGCAAATTTATCCGTGCAAAAGTCAAAGTGCATGTGGGAACACTTGACTCCACCAGGTTAACCACTCCTGGGGTGCCGTGATAAAATAGCCCGGGCTACATATCCGCCCTTCCCGGCCATGACCAGAGGACCAAGTGTAGTCACAACGGGACTATCCTTCACAGGACAGACCCTACACGTGATCTTAGCAAAACCACCCACAGACAGCTGTTTTGACCTTAATGGGTCTCATCAGTGTGGGGCTGGTTAACTGGGTATGCACAGAAGCTACGGGATAGGCTATACCATAATACTGAGTTAAGTTATGGTGAGTAAAAAAAGTGACAAAAACCCTCCACAGGAAAGCAAATATGCAAATACAACTGTATGCTCATCTGCATGTCTTAGACAGGTCTGCAACCCCACCTTTCACCATTATCACCCAGCATACAGCACTTCCACTGCAGCAAGGGATTCTGGGAAATGACATGCAAATGAGCACTCAGTGACACTTTTTGCTTCAAAAACCATTTTTAACATGGTTCCCTATAGGCTTAAGCTTGCTGCATGATTCGACTTGGGGGGGGGGGGGGAGGAAGAATGAAGAATGTAGAACAGAGAGATTTATATGAGGTGGTGTGGGGAAGGCACTGAAAGGGTGTTAAAACAGAAGAGATAAGGAAGGTGCTGTACATCCACAGCAGCACCGAGGGGGGAAAGGATGCTGGGTGGAGGGTAGGGGGGACCCCCGCCTCCGGCCAACGCCGGGTATACACACACACACCTCTCCTCCTCCCCATCACACTCCCCTCCCCGGCGCTCACTCCCCCTGCCTTTCACGCCCTGCCTCCGGCCAACGCCGAGTATACACACACACACACTGACTGACACACGTACTGACGCACGCACACAACCCCTGGCAGCCACACGCACACAACCCCTGACAGCCACATGCACACACACCCTGATGCACGCACACACACTGACTGACACACACACTTACTGACACACGCACGCACGCACACTGACTGACGCACACACACACACGCACACTAACTGACGCGCACACACACACACACTGACTGACACACGCACACTGAGTGACGCACACACACACACACACTGACTGACACACACTGACTGACACACACACATACACACTGACTGACACACACACACTGACTGACACACACACACACACACACTCACTCACACACACACACACACACACACACTGACACACACACACTGACTCACACACACACACACACTGACTCACACACACACACTGACTCACACACACACACACTGACTGACACACACACTGACTGACTGACACACACACTGACTGACACACACACACACTGACTGCGCACACACACACACACCGACTGACACACACACACCGACTGACGCGCGCGCACACACCCCCACACACACTGACTGACGCACGCACGCACACACACACTGACTGACGCACGCGCACACACACACTGACTGAGGCCCACACACACGCACACACTGACTGTGTGTGCGTCAGTCACTCAGTCTGTGTGTGTTTGTGTTTCTGCGTCAGACTCACTGACGCGCGCGCGCACACACACTGCATGAAGCTGTAAAGGAGGGAGGGGGGAGACTGGATTGATTTGAATGGGGGACAAACAGAGAGAGGGGGGAAGAGAGAGAGAGGAGTGGGAACATTACATCCCGGGCAACGCCGGGTCTCTCAGCTAGTATATATATATATTGCAATAGAAAGTAAGAACAACCCTAAAAAGTTCTTAAAGTACCATATATATATATATAGATAATAAATAATATTTTTTGTATGTTATCTGAT
>WSYH01003040.1:56908-69153 GCA_036426205.1 Ascaphus truei
TATGCTGTGTGTATACGTTATGCTGTGTGTATACACTATGCTGTGTGTATACGTTATGCTGTGTGTATACGTTATGCTGTGTGTATACGTTATGCTGTGTGTATACGTTATACTGTGTGTATACACTATGCTGTGTGTATACGTTATGCTGTGTGTATACACTATGCTGTGTGTATACGTTATGCTGTGTGTATACGCTATGCTGTGTGTATACGTTATGCTGTGTGTATACGTTATGCTGTGTACATACAGATACTGTACGTCACTTACCGTGTGTGATGCTCAGAATCACTGTGCACTGTGCCATGATGTCTCCATACTGCGCCTGCCCCTCGTACGTTCCTGCGTCTTTCACCCCCAAAGATACCAGGTGCAGAGAGAAGTTTCCCAGCTCAAAATGAGACTTCCGGACGGAGGCTCGTGAGGCCGCTGACCGACTGGTGTGAGTGAGACCGCTGGGGGACACTGAGACCACCGGCCTGTGATCTCTGAAAGAGAGACAGAGTGTGAGCGAGAGGGAAAGAGGGAGGGAGGCACAGAGTGTGAGAGGGAGAGAGAGAGTGTGATAAAGTCAGAGAGCGTGTGAGAGAGGAGGAGAGAGAGGTAGGTAGGGAGTAACAGATAGCCGTGCAGTGATAAATAGCTGTGCACTGACCACTATTTTGGAGTGCTACTCTTTTGCGTTTCATTTTTATGGAAATAGTCTTGTAGTGACAGATAGCCATATAGTGACAGAGAGCTGTATCTCACCCGTCTGTCCGTCTCCAGCGCATGGACACTGCGGGGTACTGAGAGTGACGACCCCTGTCCAGCTGATCTGCGGTCATGTGACACGGGAGGCTAACCCAGCCCCCGAGGAGTCCAGTGACATGCACAGGAGTGGCTGGGGGAGAGAGGCAAAGGGAGTTAGAAAGGGAGAAGAGAATGGGTGAGAGAGAAAGGGGGAGAATAAGAAAGAGAGAGGGGAGGGAGAGAAAGAGAGGAGGAGAAGGGGAGAGAGAAACAGAGGGAGAAAAAGGGATGGGGGAGAGAGAAAGGGGGAAGATAAGTGGAGAGAGGGAGGCCAAGAGATAGATAAAGGGGGAACAGAGGGGGAGGGGGAGAGAGAAGGGGGAGAGGGAAGAGAAAGAGACACAGATAGGCCGAAGGAGAGAGACAAAGAAAGAATGTAAGGGGGAAGAGCATGGGAGAGAGAAAAAGGGGTAAGAGAGAGATATAGAGGAAGAGGAGAGTGATAAATGGGAAAGAAAGGGGGGAGAGAAAGACAGAGAGAACAGGGGAAGAGAGAGGGGAAGAGAGGGTGAAAGCGAGCGAGAAAGAAACAAGAGAGACAGAGAGAGGAGGGAATAGAAAGGGAGAGACAGAGAGTGGGAAGTGAGGGAGTGAGAAGGGAAGATAGAGCGCAGGTGAGAGACAGAGAAGGAGAGACAAAGGAGAGAGAGAGAGAGCGAGAGAGAGAGAGAGAGAGAGAGGAGAGAGTGAAGGGTAGAGAGAGGGGTGGGGAGAAGAGAGATAGACAGAGAGAGGTAGGTGATAGAGATTAATACATTGCCAAGTACATCACCAGAATCAAATGCATTCAAATAAAGTACTGTGCACACTGTCAGCTTTGTATAAGCAGATCTACTATATATTGCCAGCGCTATACACGCAAACATTACTGTGCACACTACCAGTGCTAGAGACACTCACACTACTGTGCACACTGTTAGCATTATACATTCACGCACTACTGTGCACACTGCCAGCCCTATACACGCACACACTACTGTGCACACTGCCGGTCCTATACATGCACACACTACTGTGCACACTGCCGGCCCTATACAAGCACACACTACTGTGCACACTGCCGGCCCTATACATGCACACACTACTGTGCACACTGCCAGCCCTATACACGCACACACTACTGTGCACACTGCCGGCCCTATACACGCACACACTAATGTGCATACTGCCAGCACTATACACGCACACACTACTGTGCACACTGCCGGCCCTATACATTAACATTTCCCAACGTGTCTAGTGTCTTACTGACCCCGCCGCGAGGCCGTCCTGCCACAGGTGGTGTCAGAAGTGGGATGTTATGCCTCTGGGGGTCAGTAGATGAAGATGTGTTGAGACACTGAACTCAAGCGGAAAAAAAATAAATGATTTTTTGCTGAAGCATGGAAGTTACAGCGAGCAAGCGCTGAGTGTAAATTTTGCCCCGTCGGGTATGAAAGGATTGCTGTGTAAAGCTAATGCATTTTGCTGAAGTGAGTGAATTTGCAGCTAGCAAGTGCTTTGAGGTAAAGTTTGCCCTGTCTGGTAGAAAAAGAAAGTGAAAATGATTTTTGGCAAAGATGTTGCCCTAAGAAGAACCCAGAAGGTTCAAAGATTGTAAAGCTCGTACAACTTACGTGTGTTGTGCAAAGTCTGCCTCGTCGGGTGTGGAAAAAAAAAATATGGGGTTTTAAAATGGCCGCCGTCAAGTGTCAGTTTTGCAATGTACATAACCATACAAAACAGTGTCCCTTCAGGCCATATGATGATTATGATGACGACGCATATGTGGCCCCGAGAAGAGAGACGTACCCGCAGATGAAAGCTGCAAAAGTGTCCAGGGTGTGTGTGCCCAGTACCACTGATGTCTCTGGAACTAATAAAACAAAGAGAAAGAAGAAAAACAAAAATATTTTTCAAGTCACAGAGGAAGTGACCAAACCACTTGAGCCTGCGATATCAGGACAACAGGCGTCAGCAAGCCACCGAGATGTGCTGCAGACCGGAGTGATGGGCAGAATTGTCACAGGAACGGTGGCAAAGGAAAAGGAGGAGCAAAGGGAAGCTGAATCCTTGATCCAGGGAAAAGAGGCCTTAATTTCTGCTCTCCAAACTGCCCAGCGTGATTATGATGTCTTGCAGGAACAATTGAATAGTGAGCGAGAAGCGAACGCCAAGGTACAGAGGTGTATACTCCCAGCTATACAAGAGTATGCGGCTTTAAAGAAAACAGAGCAGCTCTTGCGGAGTGAGTTGGAGGAGCTGACGACAAGCTTGAATAAGGCCACAATTGCTAACATGGAATCAGAGAGAACAAGTCCTGACTGGAGACTATGCTATCAGATGTCGCAGAGAGATGTGCAAAACTTCATCAAAGACTTAGAAGTTTCTCACCAAGAAGCTAGCGCGCTCAAAACAGAGCTGGAGCTCTCACGCCAGGAGGGCCACAGTCTAAACACAGAGCTGGGTACTTTGAAGAAAGCCAATGAGACGGTCCTAAGGGATATAGAGACTGTGAAAATGGAGAATATAAACCTGAAAGAAGAGGTTTTAAACCTGACTGGTCAGGTCAGTGATGGGACTGAGAAGCTTCACCAAGCGCAGAAAGTGAAGGCGCAATTGGCGCAAGAAAAATTAGAGGTGCAGGAAGCACTGCAGAATGCAGAGAGGATGCAACGTGTCTCCCTGGAGCAGCACACACAAGCAGCGCACCTATGGCAGAGCCAGCTGCAAGAGCTACATGCAAGCCTGCAAGCAGCCAAGGAGAAGCAGCGAGTGCTACAGGAACGGCTGAGTACCCAGTATGTCCACACAGAACAGCATGAGGAGCTGAGGGCCACGCTGTACGCCACAAGAGCATCGCTGGGGGCGGAGCTTGAAAGCCAGGTGATTCTGTGTGAGAGGGAGCGTGAAAAGGTCCAGAGACTGGAGCAAGAGCTGGAGAAGCAGAGAGGCAACTCCATCTCCATGAGTCAGTATGCCAAGGAGAAAGAAGCCTGGAAAACAGAAGCAGCGGCGATACTGGTGACAAAAACTACAGAGCTCCAAAAGATGTAGGCGGCGCTGACGCAAGCCCAGAGCAAGCACCGGGAAGAGGTGAAGGCCCTGAGAGGGGACTTGCAGGATCAAACTGAAGTCCTGCAGATGCAGATTGCTGAGCGCAAAATACAACTCGCCGAGAGGGAGGAGGTGACCGTCCGTCAGGTGGCTTGTCTGACATTGCGCTATGAAACCGAGATGGCTGATACCCACAGGCTGCTGGACAACACGGCCAATGAGAGGGACCGACTGCAGCTGGAGCTGGACAAGGTCTGGGAGGAGCACAGGCAATTGCAGGTCAGAAATAGAGGAAAAGAAACAGATTCAAGCCTTGCGCTGAACCTGCTAAGAGATGTGGAGTTGCGACTCAACGCCAAAGAAGATGAACTGGCAGCGGCACTGAGTGAAAAAAGATATGCAGAAGGACAGCTTCATGACCTGAGGAAGGACCTGGAGTCTGAGCGTGCTGGCCGCAAGTTGGCGGAGAAACAAAAGCGTGACCTGGACGAGATACTCGAGGCCCTAAAGACTGAGCATGTGGCTATGTTGGACACCGCTCAGTTGGAAAATAAGATGAGAAAGACATCACAGGTTATCCAGCAACACTCCCAACGGAGTAAATTAAAGGGACAAGAAAGAAAGGCCCAAGCCTACGAGTCTGCCGACGGTAATAGAGCGGCATCATGGGGTGCACTTAGGGTTGATAAGACCCCCACCCAAATTGAAGTTATAAAGATAAATGAGGTGAAAACCAACACTAAAAATACGCTGATGGAGAAAGGTCCAGAAGCCATCACCACTGAAGCGGAGTTACTGTCTTCACAAGAGAAGGCTAAGCTTCAAGGTAGCCCTCTAAGGAAGCTTTTCACTGGATCTGGTTTAAAGAAGCTTTCAGGCAAGAAGCATAAAGGAAAGAAGGAAGAAGAGACAAAGGCAGAGTATGTGACAGAACAAGTACCTGTCTCATTGGAGTCTCGTGATCCTGCAGAGGTAGATGGAGGAGACAGTTCACCCTATTCTCCTGATGAGTCTATAGAGACCTCTCCTACAGAAAATGTAATGGGAGACACAGCACAGACTGTTGAAACAGAAGGTGAAGGGGCCACTTCTGATGGAGAAAGAAAGAAGGAAGGCATTATACCATGGGCCTCTTTAAAAAAAAATGGTCACCCCTAAAAAGCGTGCAAAGCTGCCTTCTGAAAGTGACAAAGAAGATGAGGTTGAAAAAGCAAAGAGTGCTACCATGTCCTCTACTGATAGTGCTGGCTCTGTTGAAAATCAAGAGGAAGCTAAAGAAAATGGGGAGGAACAAAAGCTGGAAAAGAGCCCGGAAGATAAGAAAAAGGTTGACAGCTCTGTATCATGGGAAGCTTTAATCTGTGTGGGTTCTTCTAAGAAAAGGGCCAGGAAGACTTCTGATTCAGACGAAGAAGTACAAAAAACCCTTGAGGAAAGTCAAAAAAAGAGGGAGAAGCAGGACAAGCACTGGTGAGTGAATGCTATGAGGTGTATGTATGTGTCAGTGTGTATGTATGTGTCAGGGTGTATGTATGTGTCAGTGTGTATGTATGTGTCAGGGTGTATGTATGTGTCAGTGTGAATGTATCAGTGTGTATGTATGTGTCAGTGTGTTGGTATGTATCATTGTGTATGTGTCAGTGTGTATGTATGTGTCAGGGTGTATGTATGTGTCAGTGTGTTGGTATGTGTCAGTGTGTTGGTATGTGTCAGTGTGCATGCATGTGTCAGTGTGCATGCATGTGTCAGTGTGCATGCATGTGTCAGTGTGCATGCATGTGTTAGTGTGTATGCATGTGTCAGTGTGTATGCATGTGTCAGTGTGTATGCATGTGTCAGTGTGAATGTATCAGTGTGTATGTATGTGTCAGTGTGTATGTATGTGTCAGTGTGTTGGTATGTGTCAGTGTGTTGGTATGTGTCAGTGTGCATGCATGTGTCAGTGTGCATGCATGTGTCAGTGTGCATGCATGTGTCAGTGTGTATGTATGTGTCAGTGTGTATGTATGTGTCAGTGTGTATGTATGTGTCAGTGTGAATGTATGTGTCAGTGTGAATGTATCAGTGTGTATGTATGTGTCAGTGTGTATGTATGTGTCAGTGTGAATGTATCAGTGTGTATGTATGTGTCAGTGTGTATGTGTCAGTGTGTATGTGTCAGTGTGTATGTATCAGTGTGTATGTATCAGTGTGTGGCTGTTGGAAGCAGAGCACAGCCACATGTTAGGGGGGCTGCAGTGAGCGAGTGCTGACTAGCCACACTGGCATAAAAAGGCAGAAGAAGAACACTCAGGTCCACAGAAGTCAGTAAACTGAGAGCTGATAAAGTCATTACCAAATCCGGAGCAGACGTTTTCCCCCTGCGGTTAATGCATATCCACAAAGCTAACAATATGCAAAAAGGACAGCCATTATCAGGGCCACCAACAGAAATCGTGGGGCCTGGGACAAACATTTTAAGCAGCCCCCCAAACTCCCTCCCCTCGCCCCGTGTCGCGGTATTGCCCGCCGCCCCCCACCCCCATTTCACACCTCACGAGCCCCCTCTCCCCCCCTTTCCCATGTATTTCTCTCCCTTCCGTCTCACCATCCCGTCTCGCATGTATTTCTCTCCCCTGCTTCTCACTCTTACTCCCTCTTTTCCTCTCTCACTCCTCTATCCTCTCCCTCTGTCAATTACCCCACGCTCACTCATTCCGTCCCCCCACACACAATTCCCCCCACAAGATATATACCAAAAAACTTCCCACCCCCCAATGCACAAAACTTCCCACCCCAAATACATTTTAAAAAATCCCCACCCCCCCAAGTATATACAACCTCCCCCCAAATGCATACAAAAAACCCACCTACCCAATACATATAAAAAAAAAATACATATAACCCCCAACACACACACCACATAAAAAAACCATACATATACAAAATACCCCAACCCCCCATACATATAAAAAAAATACCCCAACCCCCCCAATACATATAAAAAAAATACCCCAACACATATATATAAAAATCAGACTTACCTTAGTGGCTGCAGGAGAGAGACAGAGAGAGAGACAGAGAGAGAGACAGAGAGAGAGACAGAGAGAGAGACAGAGAGAGAGACAGAGACAGAGACAGAGACAGAGACAGAGACAGAGAGAGAGACAGAGACAGAGACAGAGAGACAGAGACAGAGAGAGAGACAGAGAGAGAGACAGAGACAGAGAGAGAGACAGAGACAGAGAGAGAGACAGAGACAGAGACAGAGACAGAGAGAAAGAGAGAGACAGAGACAGAGACAGAGACAGAGACAGAGACAGAGACAGAGACAGATATGATTGAAACCATTTTTATGTACTTTGCTTATCCCAATTAGCACATTTCTCAGGTATCTAAGGTATATATTTCTCTCTCACAAACCCACATTTCAGGGTCCTTTAGGTATGACTTAACGAATGTCTCGTTAAATCCCTGCGTTAACTCTAACGGACCTTTGTCCATAGGTGTTGTTAGGAGTAATGCTTCCTTTGTATATAGTTATCACAACTATCCTTTATACCAATGGTTCTCTGCTCCAGTCCTCAAGACCCCTCAACAGGTCTGGTTTCAAGGATATCCCTGCTTCAGCACAGGTGGCTCAATCAGTGGCTCAGTCAAAGACTACGTCAAATACTGAGCCACTGATTGAGCCACCTGTGCTGAAGCAGGGATATCCATAAAAGCTGGCCTATGGGTGGCCCTTGAGGACTGAGTTTGAGACCCCTGATCTACACCATAGCCCTGAATGCCCCCTGTTACAGTTGATGGCCTAGCCCCCTTGAGGGTACAGGGTAACTCCACAGACAAAATGCTGTTTCCTGCAACGTAGGAAACACTACAGGGTGAGGGCATGACGGACGCACTTATTAAGGCATTAATTGAGGCCACAGCAGTACAGCAAACCACAGACAGACTATGACATGAACAGATCCAGAAAATGGTTTAGCAGCTAAAGTCTCCAGTTAAAGAGACAGTACAACCTACTACTGTGTCCCAGGCGATAAAAGACGAAGATGATGTTGAAAGTTTTCCGCTGATGTTTTGAATGAACTGCAGAGCTTGAACAATGGCTTCGGGAGCACTGGGCAGGTGTATTAGCTTCATTACTAGCAGGCAAAGCGCAGAAAGCGTAGTATGACTTGATGGCAGAAGAGGCAAAGCAGTACTCCCCATTAAAGGCTGAAATCCTGGCCTGGACAGGAGTTGACTTGGCAGTGACCGCTCAGAGATTTTACCATTGGAAGTTCCAACCTGACCGTTGCCCACACACGAAATGAGTGACCTGGTAAACCTAGTTTGCAAGTGGCCGTAACCAGAAGTCGGTTCAGCTACGTGAGTAGTGGAGCTGCTTGTAAGTAACTGGTTCATCATGGGGTCCACCCAAAGGCATACGGTGCTGGGCCAGCCAAGGAAATCCAATAAACGTTGCAGAGGTTGTAACCCTAAAAGAGTGATCGTAAGGCTCTGTGCAAATCAACGCTAGGAAATCCTGGTTGGCATGGTGGGTGTAAGCTCCTAAGGTCATCATCAATGCGGCCTGTGCCTGGGAACCCAGAGCAACGCGATAAGTCTAAGACCCTAAGCTCACCGACAACACAGCTGGTGGAACAGAGTGCAACTGCAGAGCATCGCAAAGAGAGCAGGAGAGTGGCGTCATGCATGGGTGTGAAGTTGGAGCCCCCAGAAGAGGTCATCAAGGCACCTGAACTTCAGGCAGAAAGGACCACACGTTGATGAAAGATCCAGTTTCCCGTGGACATGGACCCCGCTGCAGGAAGTGCTCAGAAAGGCACTCTGCTGCACACGTTACACTGATCATTCAGAGGAAAATAGGCTCATGGACTCATTTATTAAATAGTTGGACCCCTTAGAAGGTCCAAGATGTGATGCCAATGCATTGTATTCAACTCACAGGGCCTGATCAGGTCACAGTAGCTGAGTTGCCCAATTTTGGGGTCGCACAGACAGAGGATGAGACCCTCCAATATGCCTGGGAATGGTTAGCAGTACTAACCAGGGAAGTCCAAGATGATATATAGTAGAGCAGCACAGCGCCCTCGGTTTGAGTCTAGTGATTATATGCTATACTGTGTTAACAAACATAAAAGCAAGGGTGGGGATGTTGTTCAGTTGTTGGTTCACATCCGTTATAGACATATAGTACTCAGACTAGCACATGGCACATGGCATTCCTACTGTCGCGGCCGAGTTTATTCTAACCTTTACCCGGTCTCGGCCGCGACAGATACCGGGCGCGCGCCGAGGTGTCCCGTGCGCGCCGGAGCCTCGGAGGATCGGTCCTCCGATCGGGGCTTCCCCCTCCCCTCTCCGGGTCCGCCGGGTCACCCGGAGCCCCCCACCGCCATCCCCCACATTGCAGCAACCCAGGGCTCCCTCGGGGAGCCCTGGGCACGCGCGCCATGCGCGCACGCTCCCGATGAAGCGTGACCGCGCATTGATGACGCGCATTTGGGCCAGGACAAGACGTTGGATTGAATCCTTTACAGATTTTACTGATTGGGAGTACATGAGGATGTATAACACTTCTCTACGTCTGGTCCAGAATGTCAGCTCACCTCACTATAAGACACCACTAATTCCATTATACATATACAAAAGCAGTGTTCCCGGCGCTAATGAGTTGATGTCCAACCTCTGCCTGCCTTTGTAATGCGTACCAGGACCAAATGGTTTGACTCATGAGTCTATTCACGTTTGATATGCAAGCTTCCTCTCTGGAAGTGCATATCCAAAAGGGAGGTGTGAATTGGCCAGTTGGATGCTAAATAGGACATCCTGCTAGAATTTAGCCTGGCTTCACAGGGGACACTGGACCCTGGAAGCCCAAAGTCAGCTTCAAAAGCTTCAAAGGGGATTTTACTAGACGGCACGGCGCCGTAAGCTGGGATGCAAGGGTTAAAATGATATATAAGTCAGAGCCACCCTTTTATCCAGGTTGTTCATGCAAAGTGCTTCATGGTTCTTCATTGTTCTTCATGCAAATGATCTTCATGCCTGCATGTCATCAGGCCTGTGTGCTATACCATCTTGATTGCTGAGAAGAAATGCCATGCATGTGTCCTGCCTGTTTTGCTGTGATGTCAACTGAAATATGGGAGAAGTGGCCAGTCTGTAATCCTGATGGCTTTCTTGCCATAATCTTTAAGTAAGTGTCTATATTTTGCTGTTATTGTATAATCTGCTGTGTTCACCTTTATCAAGGAATAAATTATATTTATCATATCTAAGTCTCGTCCCAGTCAAACCCAGGTATATATATATTTATATATAGTTTTGGTGTAAATTACAACCTGTCACAAGCTATCGTGACATTGTCTATAGATGGGTTAGTTGTATACCAAAAGGTAAGGGGCACAAGGTCCCAGCAGCTCTCAAACTGGACGACCAGTCCCAAGAGGGAGATACACAGAGGGAGAGAGCGCACACTATAAGGCAAGGGACAGAAACAATTTAATCACACTATTAAAGGATACAAAGTCCAGATATTGTCACCATACAGTATGTGAGGATTGACTTAAATCCCAAAATGTTCAGCAAAACTGTGTTTGAAGACCGCGTGGAAGTGGAATTGTGGAGAAAAATATGCTGTATTGATGGTGAAAATGCCGGCGTCGGCTCCAATTAGATTGCTGGTCAGGGAGAAAGCTTGGAAACAACAAAGGCTCGTGAGTTCCACAGGGTGGCGAATGGTAAAGGCAGATGGATAATTAGCCTCGTGTCCACCTGGTCTACTATGGCCGCTATATAGATGGCGTGGCTTTTATTTGGGATGGAGAGGAAAAGGCACTTGGAGATTTGTTTCTCTCTTTTGACAATAGTGATATGGGTCTAAAATTCACGTATACTATTAGTTCCACGTCTCTCATTTTTTTGGACCTCATCAGTTGATGGGGATTCCAATATTATTACAGACACACACTTTAAATCGGTTGTGGTAAATAGTTACATTTGTGTTTTGCTTGCTAATAATAGTGTGATTATAGTGTTTATTTGTCCCTATTGTTTATCTGCGCCTTGCCTTATAGTGCGCGCCCTCTCTTTCCCTCTCTGTATATATCTATATTTGTAAATATTGGTTACAAGGTATACAGTATGCAGCCAGTACTCTGTTTCTTTCCTCTGTTGCTCGACTGCTAAAACTCTGACTCAGGCCCTCATTCTCTCCCGTCTTGATTACTGTAACCTCCTGCTGTCCGGCCTTCCTGCCTCTCACCTGTCTCCCCTACAATCTATCCTAAACGCTGCTGCCAGAATCACTCTATTCTTTCCTAGATCTGTCTCAGCATCTCCCCTCATGAAATCCCTCTCCTGGCTTCCGATCAAATCCCGCATCTCACATTCCATTCTTCTCCTCACTTTTAAAGCTTTATACTCTTCTGCCCCTCCTTACATCTCAGCCCTAATTTCTCGTTATGCACCACCCCGACTCTTGCGTTCTGCTCAAGGATGTCTTCTTTCTACCCCCTTTGTATCTAAAGCCCTCTCCCGCCTTAAACCTTTCTCACTGACTGCCCCACACCTCTGGAATGCCCTTCCCCTCAGTACCCGACTAGCACCCTCTCTATCCACCTTTAAGACCCACCTTAAGACACACTTACTTAAAGAAACATATGAATAGCACTGTGAATATTCTGAACACATGATACATAAAGCTTGGCCCCCTGCAGACGCACTTAACAGAACTCCCTCCTACTGTCTCTGTACGTTCTCCCTACCTACCAATTAGACTGTAAGCTCCTCGGAGCAGGGACTCCTCTTCCTTAATGTCTAAAGCACTTATTCCCATGATCTGTTATTTATATTATCTGTTATTTATTTGATTACCACGTGTATTACTGCTGTGAAGCACTATGTACATTAATGGCGCTATATAAATAAAGACATACAATACAATACAATACTCCACTACTACTTGGAAATACTCCAAGTTTATTTCATTTAGGTAGGATAATGCTGTTTCTGCACTAAACGAAAACTCACATTGACTTGAATGGGATTTTGCATGCAGTAAGTAGGGCTGAATGAGAACTATTGCACTTTAATGAACTCTCTCTGTCTTTCTGTGTGTTTCAGTCACTTTAATTTTTTTTCTCCTCTTTTCCTTTTTCTTTGTGTCTCTGTCTTCCTATTTGTCTGTTTCTTATTTCATACTGTTTCTCTTCCTCCCTCTCCTTGTCTCACGTTCTATAACTTTCCTCTTTCCCTGCTGTATTTAATCAATCTGCAATAGCTGTCTGTCCCTAGCTGTGTCTGCCTCTAGCTGTGTCTGTCTCTCACTGTGTCTGTCTCCAGCTGTGTCTGCTTCTAGTTGTGTCTGTCTCTCGCTGTGTCTGTCTCTCGCTGTGTCTGTCTCTAGCTGTGTCTGTCCCTCCAAT
>WSYH01003041.1:0-55207 GCA_036426205.1 Ascaphus truei
ATATATATATATATATATATATATATTTATATATATATGGGTGTAGAATCACCAAATAATGATAAATA
The DNA here is from genome assembly GCA_036426205.1 of Ascaphus truei. Classification (NCBI taxonomy): domain Eukaryota; kingdom Metazoa; phylum Chordata; class Amphibia; order Anura; family Ascaphidae; genus Ascaphus; species Ascaphus truei. The sequence continues at coordinate 69 of WSYH01003041.1, forward strand.
TGCTTCTAGATGAATAAAATCCATAAATAGGTCTTGCCCTATGTGTTTCGTCGCTGCATGCGACTTCTTCAGGGGGACCTTTGATTTGATACACCAATACTACTATTACGTTTTGCTTTGACAAATCACAAAGTTACTTATGTGCAAACATTTTATTCAGTACACACAAATTGGAGACACAAAATAGATGGATTTTTATTTTATAAATAGAATTTTGTCGACAAAGGCAGTGAAATAGAGATACGTATTTATTGAAAATTTTGTTTTACCTGGAGTTGCTATTGCTCTCTGAAGAATTATCAACTGTAGTCCAGGAATGATAATATTGAACAATGTTTTCATGCTTTAAGCGTGCTAAAGTTTGAACTTCTGCGATGGATTTTCTAAATAAAGACAAGAAAGATGATACACTACGAGCCTTATTCTATGAAGTTTAAAGCAGTTCCCAGATGAAACTCCCCATTACAGTCAATGGGAATGTTGTACTGAGGACGGTTGCTTCGGACTATATTGAATTACCCCCCAGAGTATGGACATTTATCACTCATAAATGAAAAATGCACAAGATTAAATTACTTTTAGAGATAGCGTAGCAAAATAAGAAATAAGAGATTAATAGATCTAACGTGGAAAAATACTCATACTGTTGCTGTAGATATTGTATACCAAACTTTAGTTATAAAATGTATTTAAATAAAAAGAATTGCAAGGACTAACAGGATACAACATGTTATAAAGACAAAATACATTTCTGATATATTATCAACATGAGGCAAACATGGCTTGTTTTAACAATTCAATAAAGTATATTTGCAATGTATAGTTCTTTGTAGACTGAATTCAAGTGCTATCAAATAATGTGCTGGTAAACTGCTAAAACGTAATGGTCACTGTTTACCACAGTAATCAGAAACATGTAATACAGCTTAGGCACATCAGGGCTGCCGACAGAAGGGAAAAGTGACAGCAAGTTGGGCCCGACCTCTGGCCAGGCCCGGCTGCTGGTCCTCTTCGGGGGGTGGGGGGATATTTTTATATGTATTAGGTGTTTTTTTAATATGCATTGTTTTTTTTATATGAATTGTTTTTTTTTTTAATATGTATTTTTTTTTATATTGGGATATTTTTATATGAATTGGGGTATATTTTTTAATGCATTTTTTATATGTATTGGGGTATATATAGATAGTGCTTTTTCTATATATTGGGATATTTTTTATATGCTTTGGGGTAAGAGGGAGGGACGATAGGGGGAGAGAGAGGGGTGGGGGGGGGCCCGGTCAGAACTGTAGTCCTGAGGTCCAGGAAATCTGTCAGCAGCCTTGTGCACAATGATACATTATACTCATGTAGCCTCTCTTCCCGGGGCCAATCACAGATTGCCCCCCCCCCCCTGTACTAGGGTCTGGCTACATGTATGTATGTGGTGCATACCTGCTGGCAACAGGAGGGCCTGAGACTCCCGCGATGGTATGGGGGATGACAGGACCAGGTTACTGGGGTGAGTGCCTCCGTCTCATTTAATGGTGCAACACCTTCATCTCTGGTAAGCCCCAGGAATGTAGGGTGGAATCCTTCCAGAGAGTCCCCACTCAGGGACGAGAGATTCCAGTCTCACACAGTCTTTACTTAAAAGTAGCAGCAGCTCTTTATTCAGTGCAGCACAGCAGAATAGCAGCAACAACAGCAACCCAGCTATCAGTCAGGTACAGAGTCTTCCTTCCTCCAGACTGCTCTCCCTCAGGATAGTATCTTTGTTCCCTGCCACCACCCCAGGCCTCGGGCACCCAGGGTAGGGATAGCTCTTCCCTCATCCCCTATGCAGTGTGAGAGGTATTGGTTCACATATAGCTCCCTATAGTTCTAGCAGCTTTAAGCAGGGCCTGCCAGTTCTCCTCCTCCAGCTGTGCACTTCTCACTCTGACACTCTAACACTAACTCGCCAGTCACTGACACACTAAATAGAGACAGCCCTGCCCTTCATGACATCAGCAGGTACCGCCCCTGTGTCTATGCCTTCCACACAGAGTCAGGTGACCTACTTCCAGCACTCAGGGCAGCGCTTGAGGTGGGGGAAACCCATGACAACTCCTGGCAGCCTGCCCTTACCAGGGCTTATACCAGGAGGAAAGACATATAGCCCCATTTCTTACCAGGGCTACACTCATTATACACAGTCATTTATATATACAGTTAGGTCCAGAAATAATTGGACACCGACACAATTTTCTTAATTTTGGCTCTATATGCCACCACAATTGTTTTGAAACGAAACAACCGAGATGCAATAGAAGTGCAGACTTTCAGCTTTAATTCATGGGGTTGAACAAAAATATCATATGAAACGTTTAGGAATTGCAACCATTTTCATACACAGTCCCCTTATTTCAGGGGCTTAAATGTAATTGGACAAATTAACACAATCACAAATTAAATGTTCATTTTTAATACTTTGTCAAGAATCCTTTGCAGGCAATGACTGCTTGAAGTCTGGAACGCATGGACATCACCAAACGCTGGGTTTCCTCCTGTGTAATACTTTGCCAGGCCTTTACTGCAGCTGTCTTCAGCACGTGAAATGCATGCTCGATCGGGTTGAGATCAGGTGATTGACTCGGCCATTGCAGAATATTCCACTTCTTTGCCTTAAAAAACTCCTGGGTTGCTTTCGCAGTATGTTTTGGGTCATTGTCCATCTGTAAAGTGAAGCGCCGTCCAATCTACTTGGCTGAATTTGGCTGAATCTGAGCAGACAATATATCCCTATACACTTCAGAATTCATCCGGCTGCATCTGTCTTCTGTCACATCATCAATAAACACTAGTGACCCAGTGCCATTGTAAGCCATGCATGCCCATGCCATCACACTGCTTCTACCGTGTTTTACAGATGATGTGGTATGATTCGGATCATGAGCCATTCCAAGCCTTCTCCATACTGTTTTCTTCCCATCATTCGGGTACAGGTTGATCTTAGTCTCATCTGTCCAAAGAATGCTGTTCCAGAACAGGGCTGGCTTTTTTAGATATTGTTTGGTAAAGTTTAATGTGACCTCTCAATTCTTGAGGCTTATAAATGGTTTGCACCTTGTGGTGAACCCTCTGTGTTTGCTCTCGTGAAGTCTTCTCTTGGTAGACTTGGATAATGATATTACCTACCCCCTGGAGAGTGTTCTTCGCTTGGCTGGATGTTGTGAATGGGGTTTTTCTTTACCATGGAAAGGATCCTATGATCATCCACCACTGTTGTCTTCCGTGGACGTCCAGGCCTTTTTGTGTTACAGAGCTCACCAGTGTGTTCTTTTTTTCTCAGAATGTACCAAACTGTTGATTTGGCCACTCCTAATGTTCCTGCTATTTCCCTGATGGATTTTCTTTTTTATTGTAGCCTAAGGATGCCCGGTTTCACTTGCATTGAGAGCTCCTTTGACCGCATGTTGTGGGTTCACAGCAACAGCTTCCAAATGTGAATTCCACACTTGGAATCAACTCCAGACCTTTTACCTGCTTAATTGATGATGAAATAACGAAGGAATAGCCCACACCTGTCCATGAAACAGCTTTTGAGTCAATTGTCCAATTACTTTTGGTCCCTTGAAAAAGAGGGGGCTACATATTAGAGATGTAATTCCTAAACACTTCCTCCAATTTGGATGTGAATACCCTCAAATTAAAGCTGATAGACTGCACCTTAAGCCCATATTCATTATTTAACTGTAACTTGAATTTATTTTGGTACATAACCGAAATAACAAAACATGTATCAGTGTCCAATTATTTCCGGACCTAACTCTATATTCTCTCAAATCTTTATCTCATTGCCTCAAAGTGGCAATGGGTGTTAAAGGAAAATCTATAGTGGAACTTGTGCTGATATGTTCAACCATACTATGAAAGCTTGAACAATATCGGCTACAGTGGGAAAGATACTTGACAAAACATTAAACAAAAGCTGTAATTCAAACCTCAATCTGGCTACCTACAATTGTCAGACCCTCTCCAGTGAAGCAGCACTGCAATAACTCGAAGACTAGCCTGAAAATATTAAATAGGATATTGTTGACTTTAGTGAGGAAATAAGAAAAGATTGAGCTCAAAATCGGACACCTATAATATTACAGAGGTACAGAACATATAGGAATCAGTGGAGTAGTCTTCATCGTTAACAAGAGATGGAGAAACAACATAATGGAGTATGTACAGTATGAAAGCTCATTGGAAAGAGCAGCCAGAATCGTCATTCAGTTGACAAAGATTTTTACAGGCTTTAAATAATCCAAGTGTATGCCCCAAAATCAAGCCACACCGACAATGAAGTGTTAGACTTGTAGCATGAAATCATCCAATTTGACAATGGAAATTGTCACCTCAAGATCATTATGGGAGATTTCAATGCAAAAATTAGTGCCAAGCAGAAAGATCATCAGTTGCAAAGTATGGTTACGGCAACAGGAATGATTATTCTTCAAGAAGAATCAAAATAGAAAATGGACCCAATGGAATAAAGTATTAAATCGACTATACCTTAACTAACAAGAAACACGTGATTTTTGAATGCAAAGTCCTTAACCGTTTTGATACAAGTAGTGATTAGTTTTCTGCAAATTATATCTGAATGTGAAGATGACAAAATGACCAAGAAAACTAAAACAATCAACATCAAGAACCTGAAGCATAATGGTAAAGAATTGCAACTGGAACTAAAAAATTGTATCAGATTCCTCTATATGTAGTGGAGACACTTCAAACAATTATAAAGAATTTCTGAAAATAGTAGTTGAAAAAACAGAAAAGAACTGTAGGGGAAAAAAACAGGCTAAGAAAATATCAGAGCAGACAAAGTAGTTAAGACGAAAAAGACACTTTGGCGAATGTTATTGATGAAATCTGGATGTGCTGTGGTGTACCAAGTATTCAAATTGAACAATATCTTTGAATTAACAGAAATAACATTTATTAAAATATATACTAAAGTTAACAAACAAATTGGAATGAAACTTCCATGTATGGAAGAAGTATATACCTTGCAAATCTTGATTAAGCTTAATCAAACAAAATATAGGACTCCTCCAACCCTGATGAAGCGTGGATCTCACGCGAAACGGTCCGTCGGATTTTAGTGACGTCATCCTGGCGTCGGCAGCGGAGGTGCATTGCGGGGAATAATATGATACACACGCGGACATCTGGTTGTATAATACTGCTTTATTCATTCATGTTCTTGCTATAGTGTGTGCGCATTATACTGGAACAACATTCTAGTGACTGTCTACAAGTCACACAAGTATACCTTCTTCAGAGTTGTTTTGGATACACATATGAGTCACTGTGAAGTATATGCATTGGGGAATAGCTATAGGATGTAAGTACTATATTTAACGGCTACATCTATAATATATCGGTTCTATTCTACCTCAAACACCTGCGAGAATCATGGTGTTATGCTTTATTCACTCTGACCGGTATTCTGTGTTGTAATCCAACTGTGTTGGCAAGCTATCGCTAGAGAGTTACTTGCTCGGTTTTTCACATTGTGTCTTTTTCATAGGGATTTAGCAACAGGTCCATTTGCTACTTTGTAATCTTGCTAGGACTGTTCCCATAAGACAGTGTAGGAACAACAAGGAACAACAACAACACTTCAGATATTTGTATCTCCCTTATGTATCACACATTGCGAGTAAGTGTCTCTCTCAATATCTGTATCTATAGGGTAATATCCCTTTAATATAGCCACTCGGTAGGTATATTTGCCTATTCCAGTTCCCTGTACTGTGATTAACTGTGGTGGAGTTTCTTTACTCATGGAGTATTAACCCCGTGTGGGGATAACGATAATCTCCCCACATATACGAGTACTCCCCATTTTTAGTCACACTCCACTGACGTAATTTTAATTCCCTTGTATATATTCCATATCCTGTGTGTGTGTTTTTTTGCAAATGTAATTAAATGATATTTTGTTTTTTCCACCCATTATGACTGGCTGTATAGGATATAATCCTGGATCACTGGATTATCCTTGAAATAATTAATACACATGAGTGCAATTGTTGAGGGATTCTTGTGGGGGTTGGACCTCTTCTAGTCCATACCTCCAATGTGTATATATTACGCTTAATCAACCTTTATAATATCATATGCTATAAAATATTACATAAAAAAATATGTCCACATCTGGACTATGTATGGAAAAGGAAAAAAAAAGTTTGGGGTGCTGTTTTTAATGATAAACAATGGAGGAAAGAACCCCAGTAGAGCACTCATACACTGTGTTGAGATGATGGTGTAAATTTAAAACTAAACTTTATTAGAAACATAGTAAAACAATGGGGATTAAAATAGGATTAAACTCTGTATCACTACGCATAATTACCTAAAGGATATGATAGTCCCCAGGTAGGTAGTCGTTATTGAAGTGTTGCTTGAGTACACTAGCCCCCAGCCACCTTAATTAGGGAAGCCTGGGGGAAAGCTAAATTGAGGGATTATAAATTCTATTCTTATATGGAATGCCAATTATATACTTGTAGTGCATTGGTGCAATAGTATTGAAATGACACTGCTAACGGTGGGTTGATTGCACAGCCTGTAGTTAGCAATAGAGTGTCATTTAAATATTGATAAGATAATGCACCTATATTGCCTTAGGGTTAAATGAACAGTGTAAATTACTGCCCCAAGGATACACAACAGCTATAGCTCTAGGTCATATTGTTAAAACCTCTAGCTTTAGCTGGTATTGCACAGTGTAGTTATAATAAAGTGTGCTGCACTTCTAAAACCTGTTGCTAACTGCAGTAGGTGATAGATTAAATAGAGCAACGTATAGACACCTGAAGGGTGTGCTATTTAACCATATAAGTTTGTGAACTGACTTAATCAGTAGATCGAAATAAACATAATCTCTGATATAGATCACAATCTTATATGGTTAAATAGCACACCCTTCAGGTCTGGGGCAGATTATATAGCAACTGCCACCATTTGTCTATACGGTGCTCTATTTAATCTATCACCTACTGCAGTTAGCAACAGGTTTTAGAAGTGCAGCACACTTTATTATAACTACACTGTGCAATACCAGCTAGAGCTAGAGGTCTTAACAATATGACCTAGAGCTATAGCTGTTGTGTATCCTTGGGGCAGTAATTTACACTGTTCATTTAACCCTAAGGCCGGGGCCATAGAGGCTTCAGGAGAGCGGAGGCGCGCTAACGCTGAGGCTCGCCTGCTTAAGTCAGCGCGATTCCACGGACTTGCAGGCGAGCCAGCGTGCGCGAAGGGAGCCGGGGGGAGGTGGTTGGAGGCGGGGCAGTGACGTCGCTGGGCCAATCGCCCGCGACGCACTGACGTCAACGTCACGGCGCCGTGACGTTGACGCTGCTTCAGGCTGATTGGATGTTTTCAGCCGACAGCGCGCTGAAAAACAGCTTGGCTGTCAGCTAAAAATTCCAAAGCCTCAGCACGCCTGCGGACGCTCGCGTGAGCCCCCTCTCAAGGCATCCTCATTGAGGATGCAGGGGCTCAGCGCTGAGCGTCCGCACGGCTCAGCGCGGCCTGTCCTTCTATGGACTCGGCCTAAGGCAACATAGGTGCATTATCTTATCAAGATTTAAATGACACTCTATTGCTAACTACAGGCTGTGCAATCAACCCACCACTAGCAGTGTCATTTCAATACTATTGCACCAATGCACTACATGTATATAATTGGCATTCCATATAAGAATAGTATTTATAATCCCTCAATCTAGCTTTCCCCCAGGCTTCCCTAATTAACGTGGCTGGGGGCTAGTGTACTCAAGCAACACTTCAATAACGACTACCTACCTGGGGACTATCATATCCCTTAGGTAATTAAGCGTAGTGATACAGAGTTTAATCCTATTTTAATCCCCATTGTTTTACTATGTTTCTAATAAAGTTTAGTTTTAAATTTACCCCATCATCTCAACACAGTGTACGAGTGCTCTACTGGGGTTCTTTCCTCCAATGTTTATCATTCTTATATTGCCCCATCAGCACCTACACCCATCATTATTAATTCAGTATTGCAAGCAGTAGCGGGGGTTTCTCTATAGTTTATTAGGTGCTGTTTTTATTTAAGCAGATCATTTTTTTCTTTACAGTAAAATAAAAAGAAATGTCTGTTTTTGTAGAAAATGCCCAAAGAAATCAGTTGGATAAAGTTATATTACTGTAGGTTGAGAGAAACTTGTTTGTAAGAATGATCATAATGATTTCGAAAAAGGGCAATACATACTTGTTTTGTAGCTTTACTTGTTTCACAACATAATATTTGTTGTCCAGTATTTTTCTTGCTTTATAAACTGTTCCATATCCACCCGAGTCAAGGTAAGTTATATCATCAAAACCTGGAAGAGAGCTAATAAAACATAAATAAATATAAACATTCAAAGCTAACAGAACAACTTCTTCAATGCCACAGTGCTTGCGGCCCCAAGGAGATTCCAACACCGCAATTATGTGATAGCTTGTGTAGCAACCTTCTCCACACCACCTGACGACAAAACGGTAGCAATACATGTACTTTCTACAGTTCCAATCTCACCAGCAATCTCAAGAAGGAAAAATTGGTTCCCATAATTTAACTTCATTAAGCACAGAGAGCAAACAACATAGTCAGCGCAATTAGTGATGTGATGTGATCAACCTGTGACAGTTAATACAGAATATAAAAAGTTCCATCCAATTAGAATGTCCATAAAGAGTCAGCTGCAAATGTTCTCTTATAAGAAATGGCAGCCTGGATAAGCCACAGGTTTATCTCAAAAAAAAAAAAAAAGTCAAACACTAAACGAAAAAATGGTTCTCCCTGGCAAAGGATTCTTGAAGAAGGATATAAACAGATAATTTTTTTGGTCTTGGACTTCAATTTAATCCTTTAGTTCCATGAATGGTAGATTGTGCCCAGATGATCATATTAAATTTGTATCATTTTTACACTGTATATACACACTCCTTATGTTTATGAGGAATTTGTGAGTCGTAGCATTAGGAGTGCAAATGATAGAAGCAAGAGAGGAGTAGAGTCTGCTTTAAAGAGATCCTTTTCATTCTACATGCTTCAATGAAAGATAGACAAAGTGTTTACTGTAAGAACGCACTTGTGAGATCGAGCAATTCCTTTTGGGGAATAGATATACAGTATTCCGCTATATTCCTTCGTCTTCCCATCTACCCTGTCGTACGGCAGTATTCCTTAGGAACATCTGGGCACAATTTATTATTTATTTATTTATAAAATATTTTACCAGGAAGTAGTACATTGAGAGTTACCTCTCGTTTTCAAGTATGTCCTGGGCACAGAGTTAAGACAAATAATACATGGTTACAAATACAGTTACATAAATGAACAGGGTATACATTATATACAAGACATTGCATGCACAGTTAAAGAAAATATATGTTATGGGCGTATGAAACAGTTACAGACCAGATTAAAATGTGAGACAGCCTTAGATTTGAAAGAACTTAAACTGGTGGTGGATGTGAGAGTCTCTGGTAGGTTGTTCCAGTTTTGGGGTAAACGGTAAGAGAAGGAGGAACGGCCGGATACTTTGTTGAGCCTTGGGACCATGAACAGTCTTTTGGAGTCTGATCTCAGGTGATAAATAGACCATTAGTAGAACGAAAAGAATAAACTGGACTCTAACACCAAATAAATCATCTGTTTATATTGCTTATTAATGACCAGATATTGATTTCAGATGGCACAGTTTGGACCCTGTTGAAGCTTATTGAATATTTGCAAAATAAATGCCTGTAACTTGAAATTTACACGAGTATAATGTTCAGCATATTACTGTAAATATCTAGACCTTTACATGTGGATCTGGGTCTAAAAATCCAGACTGAAAGATATAGATAGATTTATAGATCTATACATCCAAGATAACTCACACAATTTCCTGCTAAGGGTAGATTGTTGTCATTTGTGAGCACTTAGAGGGATACTGAAGGGGCAATTCGTTAAATGAAAACAGAATTGTTCCAGTGATCATGATTTTGAAGTGAAAGCTAGTGATTTGGTCCAGCGGATTGTGATCAAGAGAACAACCGTAATACATTAATACGAACCTATAAGGAGGTTTCTCACATAGAGATACTCTTACGAAGAAACACACTAACAAGAGAGGATACCTGTAGAGACTAGCCCTACTTCACATCAAACAACTACCATCCAACACACTACTAATTACCATGTATGTAGAATCCCTGTACAGTAACATCCACGGATGGCACCGAGGTATGCTGGCAAGTCTTTGTAACACCGTCCCTGGGTCAGAAACACAGTGCCGAAGCAATTACCAAAATGATAGAATATATCCTCACACACAACTACTACAGCTTTAACAAAGACATTTATAACTAATAGGGTCACCAGGATGGCACCACAATGTACCAATCTACAGTATTTATAATCAATCTTGAACAGAGATTCCTAACCACATGCCTTCAAAAACCTTACAAATATTCCAGATATGTTGAGTATCTGTTTATAATATGGACAGAGGTTGAAGAAAATCTAAAACAATTTCACGAGTCCTTGAATGAATTCTACCAATCAATTAAGCTCAAAATAGATTATTCTGCAAATTTTTGAACTGTCTGGAACAGACACCTCACAACCCTGACTGAATCATTCAGACAGAAGGAATACAAGCCAAAGACTATTGCCACAACTGCACTTAAAGCCCCACGAGAATACCTGCTCCAATACAAGATGAAAAAAACAACCACACACATACCACTAGTAATGGCTACATACAACACTGGCCTAGAGGGACTGTGAAAAATAATCAAAGATCTGAAACCTATGCTGATAGAAGATGAAACATTAAAAGACATCTTCCCCAAGCCTCCCATCATTGCATTTTCGCATTCTGGCAGCTGCAAAACTTCAGGCAGAAGGTAGTCAATAGAAAACTTCATAAGGAACTCAAAGACGCCAAGATTGGCACAAGACCATGCAACTACACTGCAAACATATATGCCAAGTCACAAACAGAACACATTAATGTTGGAGGACAATACTAATGCACATCCAGGAATGTGGTATATACTGTATGATTCAATGCAACAAATGTAACCAAGGATCCTACATTGGTGAAACCACCCAAAAACGTCAAACCAGAATTAACCTATACAGACACAATAACACAGCATGAAGAAGGAGGAAACTGTACTGCCCTTAAGTGGGACACCCCTTCTCACAGCCAGATCATGCCATAAATGATTTAAACATACACATCCTCAAAGGAATGTTTAAAAGCACTCAAGAGGGGAAAACATTTGAACTCAAAATAATAATACCTTTTGACACTAAAATAAGAGGACCCAATGCCGATATGGGGTTTCTTACACACGATCAGAATTTTTTGTAATGTTTCTCCCTACTTTGAATTTTCCTTCCAAACCCTACTCCCCCACTGTACACCCCCTTCATTCTGCTGATGTATATATGGTCCTACCGTACATGCTCTCCAAATATCTCAGTAATCCTTTCATCCATTTATTGCTGTCTGTCTATTTGACCTCTGCTATGAATTCTCCACATCTCCTGTCTTAGATTGTCATTTGTTTTTTTTTACATCTCTATTAAACTTATGGAATCTTTGTAAATCAGAATTGCTTGACCCGAGGAAGAATTGTAGAACTCTCGAAAGCTTGCCTTAAAATATCAATTATTAGTTCAAATGAAAAAGATATCACCTAATACTGATGTACTCATTGATCATGAAGAAACACTGGCATCCTCTATTACCGGATCCTACCTTGAGAGAAAGTCAACAGAGAACATATTTTTGTGTTTAAGAGAGCACCCATTGTGAGTAATAACATCTCTCAGAGTCAGTTTAACTGTAGTTCCAAAAGAGAGTTGCAGAATACTACTAAATGTGTTAGTGGATCATATATTTGTGGTAAATGTAAAGTTTGCGCTTATATGATTCAAGGTAAACAATTTAACATAGATGAATTTAGGAAAAACTTGATTAGATCCTCTATTAGAGGTATGGATTATGGAACATGTCAGATTAAGATTGGAGATTTGAATCATCCAGTGCCAAAGCAATTGTTTCTCTGTCCCAAAGGGGGGATTAAGAAATTGTAGATTGTAGAATAGAATCTGTGCCACATATACTGTATATGAGGGGGTGATGGTGTTAAATCTCTCCATCAGGGAGATGCATATTGGATCTTTACTCTCAGAACTGTTTCCCCAAGAGAGATGAATACAGAATGGGGTTTGAAACATGTTTTAGGAATTGCATTTGTGTAAAGAACGTTAAGTTATTTCATATATTGCATATTATCTATATGTAGTGGGAATTAGAGTTGTTTTATTGAATTTGAAATATTTTCTATGAAATATATTTGTATGAAAGAAGTTAAGACATTCAAGTGATTCTACTGTAGATGTTTATTAGGATCTATTATGTTTTTACGGTGCCTTTTAGAGACTCTGATTGTGGATGTTTGATCCTAAATTGGACTTACTTGGGTATGGTATATATGTATGTCACTCTTGCGTGGGGGACAGTTACTCTTGGAGAAAGCGCAGTGGGCGTGAAGCACGTTGTTTTATTTTTGTTCTATGAAGATGTATAAACCATTGAAATAAAGTTTATTTTATCATTTATTCATATACAGCATAGTGATCTCCTAAAGCAATCTTTTTTTGAAGCTGTGCAGAGTTGTTTTTACAATCTGTACTTTACTGCTTGTATGGGAGTCACTGATATCCTCTAGTTTGAAGCGTAAGATCAGTAGCTGGGAGAGACCACGAGGACGTTGAAGGTGTGTGTTTCCGGACTCAGGTGACTAAAAATTATATTAGGTCACGGCTAGAGCGTGGGTTAGAAGATGCCAAAATTGTATGATATGTGTCCTCCTCCCTACGACCTTTACATGGAAATTCATACATGAAATGAGTCAGAATATTGATCAGTAAGAATTGGAAGCTGGAGCCTGTAGCACCAAGTCTGTTTTTATATACCTTACTTTTTCTTAGCCTGAGCTGTTGTAACCGGACCAAGAATTGCATCAATTGTATGAAACGAACTCCAGAGTTAAAGGACAGAATATTAAGTAAATGACACACTACATATTTTATTTAACTTCATGTAAGCAGAAAAAAACATGTTCAGCTTACTTGATACATGAACTACTCGAATCTTTGTTGAACCATTTTTTTTTAACATTTCTCCAAACATTTTTTACAGAACCATCAATACTGTAACTAATAAAATAAATAAGTAAATAATAATAATAAAAAGGTGCCTAGCCAGTACAACTTATGAATGGGCTATATTATAGGAGGTATCGAAGAAGTAGGTTTCCCCCATATTGTTTAGTCAAGAACATTAAAAACACAGTTTGAACAATTTATGCATGAAAAAATAAACATACTTTTCAGATACTGAAGAATTTTCAGATCCAGATTCCTCCAACGTATCTCTTGCTGTTGATAAGATCTGTGTTAGCTGTGTATATACAGTAAAAAGAATATATTTAGAAATTCTGTTGAAAAACAAAATACAGAATGCAAAGGAATATTTACGTGCACACCATAGTCTCCAGTGTACTATGAAGAAATCATTATGGCAGTTATAGTGTTAGCACTTTATAGAAACAATATTAAATACAAAGTACTAAAAAAGGGACATGGGCATCTTGTTGTCACAGTCTTTAGGAATGTTGGGTCTATCTGTCGGTCCTTTCACACACACATTACATATACTGTATTAAATATTTAGCATTAAGTAGATCAGGCCTGCACAACTCGTAAAGTGAAAAGGGCCGAACTGCTCCAAGGGAAAAAAAATTGGGCCGCACGGGTAAAATTATCACCATCACCATCACCATCATCTCTCCTCCAGCGCCTCATCATCATCATCACATCTCCCCCAGCACCCCAGCACCCCTCATCATCATCCTCATATCTCCCAAGAACCCCTCATTATCAACCTTTGCGATACTCCCCATCTATCTCTCATAACCCCATCTCTCCCCCTCACCCACACACATAATACTCCCCCTCCACATCAAACACACAATGCCCCCCTGCACAGCGCACACATCACACCCCCCCCCCTCCCACCTCAAATCACCCCCCTTGCACCTCACATCACTCTCCCTCCTTGCACCTCAAATCACCCACCCTTGTACCTCAAATCACCCCCCATGCACCTCAAATCACCCACCCTTGTACATCAAATCACCCCCCATGCACCTCAAATCACCCCCCATACACCTCAAAGCACCCCCCATACACCTCAAATCACCCCCCATACACCTCAAATCACCCCCCTTGCACCTCAAATCACCCCCCCCTGCACCTCCAATGACCCCCCCTGCCCCTCAAATCAACCCCCTTGTACCTCAAATCACCCCCCATGCACCTCAAATCACACCCCATTCACCTCCAATGACCCTCCCCCTGCACCTCAATTACCCCCCTTGAACCTCAATCACCCCCCCTGCACCTCAATCACCCTCCATGCACCTCAAATCACCCACACTTGCACCTCCAATGACCCCCCTGCCCCTCCCATCACCCCCCCCCTCACCTCACATCCCCTACCCCACCCCCCTGCCCTCCCATCACCCTCCCCCCTGCACCTCCCATCACCCTTACCCTCCCCCCCATGCACCTCACTCACCCACACGGCCCGTCACAAATCATGGGGCCTCTCTCCCTTCTCCCCCTCTCTCTCCCTTCTTGCCCCTCTCTCTCCCTTCTCCACCCCTCTCTCTCCCTTCTCCCCCCCCTCTCTCTCCCTTCTCCCCCCCTCTTTCTCCCTTCTCCCCCCCTCTTTCTCCCTTCTTCCTTCCTTCTCCCCCTCTCTCCTCCCTTTCTGCCCCCTCTCTCTCCTTCCCTCCCCCCATGCACCAAATCCCCCACACTTGCCACCTCCAATGACCCCCCCTCCCCCCCATCACCCTCCCCCTGCACCTCACATCACCCTACCCCCCCTGCACCTCCCATCACCCTCCCCCCTGCCCCTCCCATCACCATTACCTCTCTCCCCCCATGCACCCCCCAACATCACCCACAGTGGCAATCACCAGAAATAATGGGGCCCGGGACAACAATGAAAGGAGCAGGGCCCCCCCCCGAACCCATACGCGCCTACCACGAAACAATATCTTTGGTGCAACTTTTTACTAACGTTTTCTTATTGTGATACGAAAAAAACATTACATGCAACCTGTTTATTTTTCATATTTTCAACAAAGACTGTGACTGCCTGCCTGGGTGGGTGAGTGGTGTGGGTGAATGACAGTGACTGGGTGGGTGAATGACAGTTGGTGAATGGCGGTGGGTGGTGAATGGCGGTGGTGGATGACAGTGACTCTATCTCTTCCACTCCCCACAACCTCCCCCTCCTCATCTCTTCCACTCCCCGCACCTCCCCCTCCTCATCTCTTCCACTCCCCGCCCTCCCCCTCCTCATCTCTTCAACTCCCCCGCACTCCCTCTCCTCATCTCTTCCACTCCCCGCACCTCCCCCCTCCTCTCTCTTCCACTCCCCGCATCTCCCCCTCCTCATCTCATCCACTCCCCGCATCTCCCCCCCTCCTCATCTCATCCACTCCCCGCATCTCCCCCCTCCTCATCTCTTCCACTCCCCGCATCTCCCACTCCTCATCTCTTCCCTTCCCTGCATCTCCCCTCCTCATCCTTCACTCCCTCCCCGCATCTCCCCCTCCTCATCTCTAACACTCCCCGCATCTCCCCCTCCTCATCTCTTCCACTCCCCATCTCCCCCCTCCTCATCTCTTCACTCCCTGCACTCCCTGCATCTCCCCCCTCTCTCCCCCTTCTCCCCCCCTCTCTCCCTTCTCCTCTCTCCCTCTCTCTCCCTTCTCTCTCCATTCTCTCTCCATTCTCCCCTCTCTCTCCCTTCTGCCCCTTCTCCTCTCCTCCCTTCTTTTCTGCCCCCTCCTCTCGTCCCTTCTCCCCTCTCTCCTCCCCTTCTGCCCCCCCTCTCCTCCCCCTTCTGCCCTCACTCTCTCGCTCCCCCTTCTCCCCCCTCCCCTCTCCCCCTTCTCCCCCCTCCTCTCCTTCTCCCCCCCCCCCCCTCTCCTTCTTCCCCCCCTCTCTCTCCCTTCTCCCCCCTCTCTCTCCTTCTATCCACCCCTCTCTCTCCCTCTCCGTCTCTTTCTCCCCCCTCTCTCCCTTCTTCCCCCCTCTCTCCCTCCCCCCCCCCTCTCCCCTCTCTCTCTCCTTCTCCCCTCTCTCTCCCTTCTGTCCCCCTCTCTCTCCCCTTCTCTCCCTCCCTCGCCCTTCCTCTCCGCCCCCTCATCCTCCCTTCCTCCCCCCCCTCTTGTCTCCTTCTCCCTCTATCCTCACCCCTCTCCCTCTCTCTCTCCTCCCCCTCTCCTCTCCCTTCTTCTCCCCCTCTCTCTCTCCCCTTCTGTCGCCCCCTGCACCCCAAATCACCCACACTTGCACCTCCAATGACCGCCGCCCTGCCCCTCCCACACTCCCCCCTCACCTCCCATCCCCTCCCCCCCACCTCCCTCCCCCTCTCGCCCTGCACCTGCCCATCACCCTATACCCTCTCCCCCCATGGCACCTCATATCACACCAAGGGCCATCACAAGAAATCATGGGCCCGGGACAAATGAAAGGCAGGCCCCCCCCCCCCCGACCCATAGCCACCTACCACGAAAAAATCTTTAGCGCGCAACTTTTACTTAACTGTTTTCTTATTGTGATACAGAAAAAACATTACAATGCAGCCTGTTTATTTTTTATATTTGTCAACAAAAACATGTGACTGCCTGCCTGGGTGGGTGAGTGAGGGTGGGTGGTGGTGGGTGAATTACAGTGACTGGGTGGGTGAATGACAGTTGGGTGAATGGCGGTGGTGGGTGAATGAGCGGTGGGTGGATGACTGACTGCCATCTCTCTCCTCCCCCGCACCTCCTCTCCTCATCTCTCCCACTCCCGCATTCCCCCCCTCCTCATCTCTTCCACTCCCCGCATCTCCCCCCTCCTCATCTCTACCCTCCCCGCACACTCTCCCCCTCCTCATCTAATCCACTCCCTCCCCGCATCTCCCCCTCCTCATCTCATCCACTCCCCGCATCTCCCCCTCCTCATCTCTTCCACTCCCCGCATCTCCCCCCTCATCTCTTCCACTCCCCGCATCCCCCCCTCCTCATCTCTTCCACTCCCTGCATCTCCCCCTCCTCATCTCTTCCACTCCCCGCATCTCCCCCTCCTCATCTCTTCCACTCCCCGCATCTCCCCCTCCTCATCTCATCCACTCCCCGCATCTCCACCTCCTCATCTCTTCCACTCCCCGCATCTCCCCCCTCTCTCTCCCTTCTGCCTCTTTCTCTCTCTCTCTCCCTTCTCCCTTCTCTCTCCCCTTCTGCCTCTTTCTCTCGCGCTCTCCCTTCTCCCTTCTCTCGCTCTCCCCTCCTCTCCCCTTCTGCCCCTCTCTCCTTCTGCCCCTTCTCTCTCCTTCTCCCCCTCTCTCCTGCTCTCTCCCTTCTCTTCTTCCCCCCTCTCTCCCTTCTGCCCCCCTCTCCTCCCTTCTCCCCTCCCCCCCCTCTCCCTCTCCCTTCTCCCCCTCCTCTCTCTCCCTTCTCCCCCTCTCTCTCCCTTCTCCTCTCCCCTCTCCCCCCCCTCTCTCCTCTTCCCCTCCTCTCTCTCCCTTCTCCACCCCTATCTCACCCTTCTCTCACTCTCTCCCCCTCTCTCTTTCTCCTTCTCACCCCCCTCTTTCTCCTTCTCCCCCCCTCTTTCTCCCTTCCCGTCCTCTCCCCTCTCTTTCTCACTCTCCTTCTTCCGGTCCCTCTCTCGCATTCTTCCCCTCCTCTCCTCTTCTCCTCTCCTCTTGCTTCCTCCCCTCTGTCTTCGCCTTCTCTCCCCCTCTCCCCCCTCTCCCCCCTTCACCCCTCCCACTCCCCCCCCCACACCACACCACTCTGTTTGCCCCACCCCACAGCAGGACCATTTGCCCCCCCCCCACCAGCCCGTTTTTCACTACTACCCCACCCCCAGCCCGTTTTTCACTCCCACCCCCCCCAGCCCGTTTTTCACTCCCACCCACCCCCAGCCCCGTTTTTCACTAATAACCCACCACCCCCACCCGTTTTTCACTCCCACCCACCCCCAGCCCGTTTTTCACTACCACCCCCCCCCAGCCCGTTTTTCACTCCCACCCCCCCAACCCGTTTTTCACTCCCACCCCCCCAAGCCCGTTTTTCACTCCCACCCCCCCCAACCCGTTTTTCACTCACACTCCCACCCCCCCCAAACCCGTTTTTCACTCCCAACCCGCCCCCAACCCCGTTTTTCACTCCCACCCCCCAACCCGTTTTTCACTTCCCACCCCCCCAGCCCGTTTTTCACTCCCACCCACCCCCAGCCCGTTTTTCACTCCCAACCCTGCAGCAGCCTGACACACCTTAGCTCAGCACATCCTCCCCGGTACTAAGCCCCGCCCCCGGCTCTGACCTCCAACCCCGGCATCCTGCTATTGAAAAAATAAATGACTCACGGCTGCCGCGTCCTGCTGCTGCCCCTGCGCACCGCCGCCGCAGACTCACGCATGAGGAGGGGGAAGAGGGGGGGGGGGATCGTTGCCATTTTTTTAAACTATTTTTTAAAATTTATTTATTTAATTAATTAACTAACAGGCGCTCGGCCGGAGTCATCGCGGCCGTATGTTGTGCAGCCCTGAAGTAGATTGTTACCTTTCCTAGGGTTGAAACCCTTTCAGAAGGCTAAATACGTGCATACATTAAAATTAGTTAATGTAGACATTAAACCATATATAACTGAAGCTTCATGTTTCCTGATGATCATTAATGGCCATTTGGTCCATCTATTCACCCCTTTTCTCTACATCATACATAATAGCCCCTCTGTAAAGTCTAAGGTTTTATTGAGTACCTAACTTTTGGCTACAGCAATTGGTCTAAAGGAAGATTATACATATTCATTGAGGGAATGTCCATAAATAGCGATTAGCAAGATTACCCAACCTCCATAATATCAATATACAATACCTAATTGAGAAATATCATAAATGAAAGAGAGTAAAAATATCATAAATGAAAGAGCTTGCGTGTGCTGATCTGCGTGGCTGGTTGATTTCAAGTGCTGGTTGTATTAAGTGTGCAGTTAGAAGTAGAATACATTTAAACAAGGAATGGGTTAAACAAGGAATAGTATATTGAAATACAGTTTATTGTTAGTACTTATAAACTTCATAGCAGGATTGAAAATGCCACTCAATGCACATCTTGCCACATGTTAGTGCACTTGGAGCAGCTGTTCCAAGGAACATAGGCCAAAAAGGCAAGGACCTCCAAGGTAGTATTTTCTAAAATACTTCCAGTGCCATGTGCTACCACAGGGAGACAGTCAGAGATTAGGGAGGTTAATGCATGGCTAAGAAAGTGGTGTAGGAAGGAGGGTTTTGGGTTTTTAGTGCACTGGGACTCCTTTTCTGAGAAGTGCCAACTTTATTCTAGGGACGGATTGCACCTCAATGAAGAGGGATCTTCTGTGTCAGGGGGGAGATGTTAAAAAGGCTGGAGGAGATTTTAAACTAGGAAGGAGGGGGGAGGGGAATGAAACAGATAACGAACTAAATAGAATAGATGAGGAAACAAGGGGTTATGGTAGAATGGGGGCTAGTGTGAGTTTGACAAGCAGCGAGACACTCATAGTGAATACAGATAATACTAGAAAACTTCTAAAGACTAAACCAAGTTGGCGCAGAAAGTAAGAAGCAGATAAGATGTTAGTACTGGCAGAAAAAACTTAAATGCTTGCTTGCTAATGCAAGAAGCCTGACAGATAAAATGGGGGAGCTTGAATTAATAGCTGCAAGGGAGCCATATGATATCATAGGCATTACTGAAACATGGTGGGATGAAACTTATGACTGAGCAGTTCATTTAGAGGGTTATTCCCTTTTTCGGAAGGATCAAGAAATAGAAGAGGAGGTGGAGTATGCTTATATGTTAAACCGGATCTAAAACCTATGATAAGGGAAGATGTTTATGAAGGGAATGATGAAAATGTATAGACCTTGTGGATAGAAATTAGCAGTGGAGGTAAAAGTAAAAAGAAAATGTTTGTTGGGATATGCTATAAACCACCAAATATCAGTGAGATTGAGGAAACTACAGTAAAATACTTTTGCAAATGGAGAAGGCATCAAAACTAGGTCATGTTTGCATAACGGGTGATTTTAATTATCAAGACGCAAAAGGAAACAGGTTTTTGGGGGTGCTTATAGACAATTATATGACCCAAATTATTGAGGAACCAACCAGGAGAGGAGCAATACTAGATTTGGTAATATCAAACAACGTAGAAGTAATAGCAAATATTCAAGTCCTAGAACATTTGGGTAACAGTGGTTTCATTTGAAATAAATGATCAAAAAACAGATTACTTGGGTTCAACAAAGACCTTAAACTTTAGAAAGGCAGATTTTAATAAACTGAGGACTAATCTACAAGTAATACATTGGGATGATGCTTTTGTAGGAAAAAATGTAGAAGATAAATGGACAGTCTTTAAAACGTGTATACTCTTGGGTAATAAGCATAAAAGAAATAAGTCCAAACCAATGTGGCTAAATAAACAGGTAGGGGAGGAAATGGAAAAGAGGCAAGCGTTAAGATTCTTTAAGTCAAAAGGGACGGAGGTATCGTATCAGAATTATAAGGAATGTAACAAAAATTGCAAAAGGGCAATCAAATTAGCAAAAATGGATAATGAAAAAAGGAAGTAATAACAACCATAAAAAGTTCTTTAAGTAGCTTAATAACAAAAAAAATGAGGAAAGAAAATATAGGAACTTTTCAGTGTAAGATGGGCAGGCAGATTATTGGAGGTAAGGAAAAAGCAGAGGTATTAAACAAATTATTTGCCTCTGTGTTTACCAGGGAAGAATCAAGTTCAATTGTGGTGCCGCAGGAGGAAGAAGCCACAACATTCATATTAACAACAAATAAGGCACCTGGCCCCAATGGTATACATCCAAGAGTTCTCAAGGAGTTTAGTTCAGTAATAGCCAAACCATTACATTTAATATTCAAGGACTCCATTTCCACAGGCTCAGTACCACAGGACTGGCGTAAAGCAGATGCGGTGCCTATATTTAAAAAGGGAGCTAGATCACAACCGGGGACTTACAGAATTGTAAGCCTGACTTCAATAGTGGGGAAACTACTTGAAGGTTTAATATGGGATAATATTCAGGAATACTTAATGAAAAAAAAAATATTAGTGATAGTCAGCATGGATTTATGAAGCATAGATCATGCCAAACTAACCTTAATTGTTTCTTTACGGAGGTAAGTAGGAATTTAGACCAGGGTAATGCAGTTGATGTGGTCTACTTAAATTTTGCAAAGGCTTTTTATACGATTCCACACAAGAGGTTGGTGTACAAAATAAAGCAAATTGGACTCAGTAAAAATATATGCACCTGTATTGAAAACTGGTTGAAGGACATACAACAGAGGGTTGTCATAAATTTGACTTTTCCAGGTTGTGCTAGGGTCGTGTGGAATACCTCAGGGATCGGTACTGGGACCCCTGCTTTTTAACTTGTTTATGAATTAATGTGAAGATGGCATAGTGTGCAAAGTCTCCATCTTTGCTGATGGCACTAAATTGTGTAAGGTAGTAGAATCAGAGCAGGATGTAATTTCTCTCCAGAAGTACTTGGAGAGACTGGAAATCTGGGCAGGTAAATGGCAAATGAGATTTAATACAGATAAATGTAAGGTTATGCATTTGGGAAACAAAAATAAACAGGCAACTTACAAATTAAATGGGACTAAATTAGGAGAAATCTTGATGGAGAAGAATTTAGAAATGCGTGTAGACAGCAAGCTTAGCAATAGTGCCCAATGCTATGCAGTAGCTGCAACGGCAAACAAGATCTTATCTTGCATTAAACGGGCAATAGATGGAAGGGAAGTAAACATAATGATGCCCCTTTACAAAGTATTACTAAGACGACACCTTGAATATGGAGTGCAATTGTGGGCGCCACTTCTTAGAAAAGACATTATGGAACTAGAGAAACTACAGAGAAGAGCCACCAAATTAATAAAGGAAATGGATACTCTGATTTACGAGGAGAGGCTAGCAAACTTAGATTTGTTTACATTAGAAAAGAGGTGTCCAAGAGGGGATATGATAACAATAAACAAATATATTCAGGGACAATACAAGGAGCTTTCAAAACACCTATTCATCCCAAGGGCAGTACGCATGACATTGAGTCATCCCTTAAGGTTGGAGGAAAGGAGATTTCACCAGCAACAAAGGAAAGGGTTCTTTACAGTAAGGGCAGTTACAATGTTGAATTCATTACCCATGGAAACTGTGATGGCAAATATGATAGATATCTTCAAAAAAAGGTTGGACACCTTTTTAGAAAAGAAAGGTATACAGGGATATACCAAATAAGTAAATATTGGAAGGCTGTTGATCCAGGGAGTAATCTGCCAATATTTGGAGTCAGGAAGGAATTTATTTTTCCCTTATGAGAGATTGTTAGATGGGGTTTTTTGTTTCACTTCCTCTGGATCAATTTACTGTAAGTACAAAAATAGGATAAGTATCTGTTGTCTAAATTTACCATGTAATAATAAGTATATATGAGATGAGATGAGAGTACCACTGTTAATGTCCAGAATCAATATCCCAGCAAAAAAGAAAATGTTTCAATAGTCCAATCCCGATGTATGAGTTCTGGAAAGGCTTTTCCTTGATGTGTGTCTTCCTAATGTGTTAGGAGAAGACAACAGGACATACTTGAAAACGAGAGGCAACTCTCAATGTATTACTTCCTGGTAAAATATTTTATAAATAAATAAATAAATAACAGACCATTCATTGCGCAGTAGCCAGGACTCATGAAGACTTATCTTAGCAGAGGTAAAAGTGCCTACTTACAAGATAGCTTAATGTTGCATGCAGTGGATACAATCTGTTCTTTGACCTGCGGCTTCTCTCCAGGATCCACGATCCCCACGTGGTGCTCCAGCCGCCTTCTGTACGCTTGACGCAACGTGCAAAGGAATACTCAGGATTCGGAGGAACCGGGTTGGCATCTCTCCTCTATCCTCCTTGCAGCCGCAAGTTGCCCGACACTTTCCCTGATGATGTCACAGGTTAGTTTGGGCTAGTCCTACACCGTGATGGCACGAATAGGCTCCTCCCTACGCGTTTCGTGAGTTTTAGACAAGGATGTAAATGTCAATGATGCATTGAGGTCATTTATTTTAGATGGCATCAAGTACATCTTGACCCATAAGTATTTTCACTATGATAACAATTTTATCCTCCAGACATGGGGCACTGCAATGGGTACCAGGTTTGCACCAAGTTCCGCAAATTTATTTATGGGTATGTGGGAAGATGACCACATTTGGAGTGAGAACCCATTGGGGCGAACCTGGTGCTCTGGAAAAGATATATCAATGACGTGCTGTGTGTCTGAAGGGGAACATTATAAGAACTTGAACATTTCAAAATCTATCTTAACACAAATTCTTGTAATGTAAAGTTCACTTTTAGAAGTGACACAAATTGTACTGTATCAATTTCTTAGATCTGTCTCAATTAGTTGAAAATGGCTCTGTACATACAAAGACTTTTTATAAAGAAGTTGATGTCAACACATACTTATTGGCATCTAGCCACCATAACCCCAGGTGGTTAAAAAATATACCACAGGGTCAATTCTTAAGAATAAAAAGAAATTGTTCCCAACGGCATGTATACAAAGATCAGGTTGAGGACCTCAAAGAGAAATTTATTGAAAGAAATTATAAAAAGAAAGACATTGAAAAAGCTATTTCCTATATCAATGGAATAGATAGGAATACTCTTGTGGACATGAACAAAAGAAAAGTGATAGAATTTCTGGTAAAGAAGAGTTTATCCCATTCATTACCCAATTCAACGACATCGCCCCAAAGATCAATAAAATTTTGAACAAACATTGGGTTATTCTGCAGAAAGATGAAAAACTACAACCGTTCTTGCAAAAAAAAAAAAAAAAAAAACAAGTGTATAAAAGGGCTAAAAATGGAAAGCAAGTATTGGCACCAAGTTGCCCTATTAGTGTCTTTAAACAGAAAGGGGTTACGTGACTAAAGGAACTTAAGGGGTATTTTACCTGCAGTAAATGTATAGGATGTAAATTCAACACAAAGTGTAAAAAATTCCAATCTAACATTACTGGTAAATCTTACGATATTGAGTCTTTCATAAATTGTAAAACTAATTTCTCAGTTTACCTGCTTGAATGCCCATGTGGGCTTCAATATATTGAAAGGACGGGGAGACCCCTCAAGAGATGCTTTGCAGAGCACGTCTACAATATAAAAAGAGGTTTAGAGACACATGGTGTCTCTAACCACTTTAAAATCAAACATGGACAGAGTCCTGAAGGACTAATCTGCAACGGCGTTGATTGCCCTAAAATCAACTGGAGAGGTAGTGATAGGCCCAATGTGATATCCAGACCCAAAAGTTTCTGGAAATACACATTGAAAACATTAGCACCAGACGGTCTAAACATTGACTTTGACCTAGCATCTTTTAATGGATTAGTTTGGCGCTCTCTGCATTCTATATACACTTTTTAATGTTTTAATATGTAATTTTAGTTTATATTGTAGTTTTCAGTTGAACTCCAACATTGCTACGAGAGTTATTTTTGCATGAATGTGTACTGTATGTATATTTCCTGCTATATTACACCTAGTGAGCTACGGGCTTAAGCAAATGGAGGTGTTTAGTTAATCCCTGTACCTTTATTACCAAGAGGTAAACTTGCGCCAAATTTGTAGTAGCTACTAAGCTCTTGTGTTTCTTACAGTATAGATACATTTAGCAGTGATTTTATGTTATTTCTCCCCCCCCCCCCCCCCCCTCCGTTTGAGGAATTAATGGATTAATTGCTTTTTATAGAAGATGGTATAAATAGTAAGCAGGGACATCAGGCTCCAAATCTCCTGAGGAAGTGACAATCCGGTCACGAAGTGTGTAGGGAGGAGCCTATTCGTGCCGTCAGACAGTGTGGGACTAACCCAAACTAAGCAGCGACGTCATCAGGGAAAGCGACGGACTGACACCAACCCGGCACTGCTGAATGATGAGTTTTCCTTTGCACGTTGCAGACGGAAATTTTGTATCCACAAGGAAAGACATGATACATTGCAAGTGTAACTTGTCTTGTTTTATGCTTTTTTATTAAAGTGTTTGCAGTATTGCACCATCTTTTCCATTTTTATTTTGGACATATTGGTTTGCTGCATGGTGTGTGAACTTACCTGGTCAAGTGTACAGAAGGCGGCTGGAGCACCACGTGGGGATTGTGGATCCTGGAGAGAAGCCGCGGGTCAAAGAACAGATTGTATCCACCGCATGCAACATTAAGCTATCTTGTAAGTAGGCACTTTTACCTCTGCTAAGATAAGTCTTCATGAGTCCTGGCTACTGCGCAATGGTCTGTTGTCTTCTCTTTATACATTAGGAAGACACACATCAAAGAAAAGCCTTTCCAGAACTCATACATCGGGATTGGACTATTGAGACATTTTCTTTTTTGCTGGGATATTGTTTCTGGACATTAACAGTGGTACTCTCATTATCCTTATTATTATAGTGCGCCAGGGACTTCATTCTTTTTCTTTTTTAAATTTACCATAGGTTGAACTTGATGACATATGTGATTTTTTCAACCTCATCTACTATGTAACTTGATATCATGCATACTACTTCTTTGGATATATGCATAGTATCCCAAAGAGGCACAGGACTTGTAACCCCTTCTAGGGTACTGATTATCGCAATCCCTTGCCTAGCATACAGGGTTCTCCTACATTCCATGGGAGCTGTTGGCAGGGGCGCCCTCTCACTAGAGAAGCCATATTCCATCACCCTGTGCAGAACCCTCCTAGAACCTATTGGATATAGGCGTGCTTTTTAGACCTGTTGCCAGAGCAGCTCCTTTGTGATAGCCTGAAGCCTATATACAAAAAGGCCTCCCTTGGAATACAATTCACATTCACCCCTTTTTGTCTAGGAAACAACTTCATCCCCTACTAGTGGCCCTATCTCAGAGAAAGTGCACATTCTCTAGATGTAAAATAATAAAGGTGACCAGACATCCTTAAACATATAGTTCTATCCTCAAACATGACTTACTCTATGTACAGCGAGATCCCCCATCATTGTCTGTTCCTGGGACCTGCATCCAGAAGCTTCTACTGCCTATACATACTGTACAATACATTGTATCCCTAGTGATGTCACATCACCCTGGATACACTGGGCAGGGCTTAGGCTAGGTCCCCAGTGCAGCCGGCGGCGCGCGCAGCTGTGCGCGTACATCTCACCAGCTCATTATCTCCTCCCTAGATGTCCCTAGTGCCTCTTCGTGTCCAGGCTCACTGCACACTGTCGCGTCAACCAGCAGGGGATACAGCAAAATTGTGATCCCGAGCGGAGACGCGTCACGTGGTGCTCCAGGGAGCCAATCATTGGGACCCTAGCCTCTGCCTCCTTTCCACTCTGGTGCTCCTCCGTCTTGTATCTGGCAGCTGGAAAGGTTGGGGGGGGGGGGGGGCTGTCACGAGTTGTGTGTGTGTGTGTGTGTGTGTGTGTGGGTGTGAACAAGTGGGCATTGCACCTTTAACAAATGCAGTCTGTGTTTGTATTTACTTTGCTATGATATTTCTTGTTTTACTGCTCAGAAGTAAGACTTTTGGAGCACTTGAAAAGCTGTTAGACACGTCATATTTTTCACAGTCTATTGTAAAAAATGGAAAATGTTATGGCTGATTGCACTTATAACATGTAGAAATAATATATTTAAGTGGCGTTTCTAGCACATTGCCCCGCCCCCGTCATGGCCCCTTCCACTCCGTCATGGCCTCGCCCCCCATCACTAAAAAATGCTACCTACAGACCGCAGATCGCGGTGAAGCGCTGTGCACACGCCGCCAGGACGCAAGGCTTTCACTCCGGCGCGTGCAGTGGGGCCTTAGCCTTACATAATTCAGAGTCATGGTGCACCAGGTGATAAGAAAAGGGTGTTACCCTTTTCTTCGGACATAGTATTAACCCTGTAGTATTAATCCGTTAAGGAAACTAGTATTCCCAGTAGGGGGGCTTCACTTATTTTCTCTGATGGGAGTCTTGAGGCAACCAGATCACATATTATAATGGGAGGTTGAAGGACATTCACAATAACTCAAGCTCTTGATCCTTCAGAATAGTGCAACCGTGTCCATTCCTCCTTCAACTTCAATGGATGTTTTGGACGGAAAATGTAAATGTGTGCTGTTTTAGAAAAAGCTGGACCTACTGGTAAAGCAATTAGTAATGAATGTTAATGCTCTTCCCCCTTTCAGAGTAATTATCTGCTTGATAAATCAAAAGAAGCCTCCAAACTCCAGAGAAATACAGATCTTCATTATTTAATTCCACATTTTTTATAGCCCTTGGAGCGCATATATATATGTACAGTTTAAACACACATTATGGTTACATTATTGTATAAAAACCTTCCATCTTTTATTCCATTTTAAAAACATTAGAAACACTTTACCTGAATGCAATCTGGATATTTTGCATTGAGTTCTTTTAGTGCCAAAAAGGCTGCCATATTTTCTGCTGCTTTTTTATTTTTCCCTGTAGCTTCAGGAAACATTTGCCCTTCAATTGTTGCCCTGGAAACGAACCTACAGTAAAAAAAAAAAAGAACCTTATTGTAGAAAAACAAAGTTATTTTGACTTTAAGAAACCGTGTATTACATATTCAACACATTTTAGAACTGAAGGAAAATTATTGTCAAGTAGTCATAGTCCTTCACTGATAATTTGAATTTATACATATACTGGTACATTTGATAATTATGGGGCGATAAGGACTTACTCATCTTTATAAGCCTAGCCGTTGGAATACATCAGTCCTGTCATAAAAACCTAACACTCTATACAAATCTCTGAGACTTAATAATGGTATAAAGAGAATCTAAAATTAAAATGATCTTCTCTTGCCACAAAATCCAGTTAATTGTACTACCATTCATTTGATTTTATTTATATGAAAATGAGGCTTAACTTTAATTAAAAAAAACATGTAATGTATAATAATATGAACATAGTGATGAAATGTGCTGCACTATGCACATAATAGCATTGTAGCAATAGGAAGCTTTCAGCCTGTCACAACTCCAGATTGCTTACTGCCATGCTCAGAGCATTTCCAGTATGCTCTGTCTTTTCCCTATAAAACATGTGCAAAACTCGTGAGTCAAAGATGCTTGAAGCAAGTTAAACTGAACATCATGCTGCCTTGACTCTACTCTATAAGATATGTTGTCTTCTTTACTTAAGAATACAGATGAAGCCAAACTTACTGTCCCAGGCCCCGCAGATCAACACGCTGAAATCCGCGGCCCCTAAAACAGTACATTTTGCAGCCCGGAAGAATTAATCCTACTGGGCCAGCCAGTCTGTAAGAGCTGTGCAGAGGAGTCCCAGAGAGAATAAGTCTTTCTCTATGTCTCCTCGAGCAGCTCTTACAGGACCAATTCATGTGTTTTTTTCCTTTCTTTTACATAGGTTTGAAGCAGGGGGTCTCTGGAGGTGAACCCCATTAATTTCAGTTCCGTGAACCACCTGCTTCCCGAGATAGGAAGGGGGGTAGGGGGTGCAGGTATCTTGGGAAAGTTCAAAAGGTCCAGAGTCATGTAGGCCAATAAGAAGCTGAACCGGATGACATCACTGCTTCCTATTGGCCAATTACCGAGTGGCTACCGGCACCCTCTAAGGAGGTCAGTATCACTGAAAGCAGGGGGGTCTCTAGTGCTGAAATGAATGAAGAATTAAAAAGAAAAAAAACAGTGCTCTGATTGCTTCTGGTCTATCCAGCCCCTTCATGAAGTAGATGCCCGAACATGGGCCCCTACATCATGACGGGTGTAAGAGATGTGTGCAGAGGTACATATAATCGAGACCGATTTGGGTGCAATTATATCTTGGCTTTATTGAGCCTGTTCCTTTATCCAGGCAAAACATACAAAAACAACAAAATAACAAACCCCTATCCCTTTGTAAGGGCTAACTTACTTCCCCAGACCCTATCTGTTGGACTGGAGGGATATTTCCATTACCAGCCTATCACCCCAAAGTCTCAGAAAGTACTTAAAGCAGGTGGCCCTCCATGTCAATCTCTGGCAGGTTCATGGGTCCTCTGTGTCCAGGAAATATAGGTCTCTGGGTGTTATGAGCTCAGCACACCTTTGTATTCAAGACATTGTCTATGTGCAGCTTCTCTGCTTCCCTGTGTCAGTCCAATTATGAGCTAAGGAATCCCTCTCCTGTGTCTCACATGAGGCTTTTTACAGATCTCTTATTAGTCCAGGTGGAGACTAGTTAATTGAGTGGCTGAAATCAACTATCGCTGCTGGATTCTCAGAGCTCTGAGGCTGCTTTATTTAAACTGGGATAAGTCCCTGTTACAACGGGGAACACAATACGCCTAATTTGATCATCTACATCATTAACGGGGTTGGACAGAACATTTAAAATCATATAAATGTCCAGTCCAACTCCCTTGATGACATAGTTGACCGGGAACAACGTTGTGACGGTATGGGTAAATATGGCTGCTTATAATAAAGATCAAGCCTGCCATTACCCCTACCTGTCAATAATGCAGTTGTAATATGATAATAAATATATATATCTATATCTATATCTATATCTATATATATAGATAAATATATATATTAACACACATTCCCAGATAGCTCAAACTTCTACATCCACCACATCATGAATATATATTTATACCAAAATGAGTGCTACTGAGCGTGGCAAATGTATACGTACAACAGAAGACACGGGTGCCCAATGCTACATCAAATTGACAAAACATATATGGTAATGAGTATAAAGTTTAAATACTTGAATAATAATAGTAATTACTTGGTTATTTAGTTAAACCCTTTGGCCAAAGCGTCGTAAGCCTGCATACTAACGTCAAGGTAAACCAAAAATGCAGGTCCTAACACTAAAGCTGTGAACCCTTCCTGTTACCTCTGTATGAGGGGAAGGAACTGCAGAGAGTTCTGTTCATTTCAGCAAGTTGCCAGAACCTCCCAAGTTAAAAAAGGTGGGGAGGGGCGAGCTCTGGGGGGAGGTGCCACCTAACCTCCATAGACTGTTACCCCTACCTGTCAATAATGCAGTTGTAATATGATATATATATATATATACAGTGTTCGACAAACCTATACATTTGCTCGCCCCGGGCGAGTGGATTTAACCCCCGGGCGAGTAAATATTGGCCCAAGCAGCACACGTTTGGTACTAGGTGGCGAGTAGATTTTTTTGTGTGGCGAGTAGATTTTTTGGTGATTTGTCAAACCACTGATCGATATATATAGCTGAGCGAACAAGGAAGGGGAGGTCTAGGGAGATCCGGGATGATTCGAATACGGGATAAAACAAAGGCGGCTACCTGTGGTGGCTCGCCATCCGCACTCAATAAGGGGCCCCCGCGCCCAGAATACACGGTGGTCCTCCCGCCGCCCCACAACACACAAACAAACAGACAAAACAAACACAAATGTAACCCCCCCCAAAACAACACACAAACAAACGGTACACCAACTACACAACACAACACACCACTGCCCCCAACACCCCCAACAAACAAACCCACGTTTCTTGTCCCCCCTCCCCACAACCACACTGTCCCCCCCATCCACCACAACAAACTTGTCCCCCCCTCCCCAACACACACACTTGTCCCCCCACACACACAATGTCCCCCCAGCCCCCACACTGCCCTCCCCCCCACACACACTGTCCCCCCCTCCCCCCCACACACACTGTCCCTCCCCCCCCACATACACTGTCCCTCCCCCCCCACACACACGGTGTCCCACACATACT
The DNA here is from genome assembly GCA_036426205.1 of Ascaphus truei. Lineage (NCBI taxonomy): Eukaryota > Metazoa > Chordata > Amphibia > Anura > Ascaphidae > Ascaphus > Ascaphus truei. Next base: position 31,078 of record WSYH01003041.1, read on the forward strand.
GTCCCCCCCTCTCCCCACGCAGACACAAAGCCCCCTCACCTCTGCCTGGACTCACAGCACCGCTCCTCTCTCCCGCGCTCCTCCGATTGTCGCGCGCCTTGCCCTTCTCTGCTCTCCCTCCTCCCGCCCGGGGAGCGCTGCGCACGCGCCCCCTCTCTGCACCTGTGAGCGCGAGCCGCCGGGAAACATGCAGCAGGGAAGGTGCAGGGCCTGTCCGTGTGACGGGGGAGAGTGATGGCCACCGTGAGGGGGGAAGGTGCGGGGTCTGTCCGGCTGATGGGGGAGAGTGACGGCCACCGGGAGGGGGGAAGGTGCGGGGCCTGTCCGGCTGATGGGGGAGAGTGACAGCCACCGGGAGGGGGGAAGGTGAGCTGCGGTCCGGGTGACGGGGGAGAGTGACGACCACCGGGAGGGGGGAAGGTGAGCTGCAAGGGGGTCTGAAGCAGTGGTGTGAGTGTGTGAGGCCAATGAGAGGTGTGCGGGGGCGGGCTAAGGGGGCCTGAAGCAGTGGTGTGTGTGTGTGTGTGTGAGGCCAATGAGAGGTGTGCGGGGCGGGAGGGCCAAGGGACCAATGAGATTGCCGCTAGGGACGGGAACACACCAGGGAAACATACATACATACAATGCTTTCAGAAATATATAGTAAGATATATATATATATATATCTATTATATCTATATATATCTATATCTATATCTATATCTATATATATCTATATCTATATCTAGATATATATATATATATATATATATATATATATATATATATATAGAGTTGCTTTCAGCACTTCTGTTATTTGGGGGGTAGTTGTCCCAAAGAGGATGGTTAGGCCTCCCGTGGGGGCGGGGGGATGTTAACCTCTTCATTGCCTTAGTGGTTAGCCACTAAGGTAATGGAGAGGTAAGTAATGTATTTTCATATTGTACATGTATTCCTTGTTGTATTATAGCACCGCATATTGTTTAAATCTATTTTAAATGTTTGTTTAATATTTTAATTTTTGGAATAATTACCAAAATAACGAGCCACATTTGGCCAATAGGGGTGGGGGTAGTTTTGTTGGGAGTGTTGGGGTGGCAAGCGGGGGGGACGGGTTAACCCCTTCATTACCTTAGCAGTTAGCCACAAAGGTTATTAAGGGGGGGGGGGGGTGTAAGTGATTTATTTTAATATTGTACTGTACATATATTTGTTTTTCATCAGTTCCGCCCCTTGATGATATAGATGAATGAATATGGGTTTCTACATCACAATGTGGACTACTATAGGACTATATTCTCTCAACTACTACATGAAGGGGGCTGTACAGAACATTAAAATGATTTAAATGTTCTGTCCAACCCCCTTTATGACATCGATGACTAAATACGTGTAACGAGTGCTCACCACAAACGGGACAGTACCACGAGGCCGAGGTGAGTATAGGATACAACGACCTGGAGCAGGAAGCTATGACCAGATTGCGGGATCATAGTTGTAGTTAGCCGGGTCAGGGTTGGAAAGGTACAGATCATAGGGGTCACTAAGCCAATGCTGAGGATTGGAGAGGTGTGGATCGTAGGAGTCACTACCCGAGGTCAAGGGCTGGAGAAGTCAGCTGAGTCAAATGGAACAAGGTAAAGCAAGATTGCTTGCGACCAGCACGACATCACTAGAGGTTTATGCTCAGTCAACTTCCTGGTGGAAGAGGCTGAGCCTAAGTAGCAGGGTCGACGAATCAGACGCAGGATTACTCCTGCAGGCAGGAGAGAAGATAGAACCAATCAGGTGACTGGAGCTTGACGGGGGTGGAGCCTACACCTGATCCTCACAGTACCCCCCATCCCCCTTCATGAGTGACCTCCGGGTGCTCCAGGAACGGCTTGGCTGGATATTTCCAGGGGACCAGATGGGAAGCAAGGAGTTGATCCCATTTTTTCCCCTTCAGTTCTTCCTCCCTTCATTTCCCCTCCTTTCTATTTTCTTTCCTTCCTCCTTGTCCCCCCCTTTATTCATATTATATTTATAGAATCATATTATGTATCCAATTAATTGCTAGGTGTTAGATCTCTACAGATCAGGTCATCTTTTAGGGCAAGCAAAACACACACACATACACACAATTTCTCCTGGGAGCTTCCTACGGCACGGATACGCTTTTGTCTCAAATATCATGGTAGACGGGCCCGGAGCTGTAAGAATTCAGAGGAGACTATGGTTGAGTTCTTACAACTGACTTTAATACAAAGAGAGCAGTTTTTATACAAAAGGCAAGGACAGAAATACCGTTGTCATCTGTTACAAATATGGATACTCATGTAAATTTACATGTAACCTTTACATAATGCCTTTTCTGTAAATCTTAAAACATTTAACTGCTGAGCAAGAGATAAATAATGGTGTCTTATAAGGCAGTCCTGTCCTCTGGTAGTCTTGCTTTAAAAGCATATGACATGCTCAAAACAGCTGCTCTCAAAGCTATTTACAATAGTCTCTGAGAAACAGCAATGCCAGCGTATACTGTTCTTTAACCTTATCAATCCCTGAGGAGAACAGAGCTGACAGGAGACAGTTTTAACCTTACACTAGGTTTCTCTTATTGTTAATTATATCATTTACCATTATTTTTAATCTCTTATAGGAGTTTTTTTTATAACTTGTCATTTTATGATTTAATTTTTTTATAGTAGTTAATGGTATATGTTGTTTGTATCAGAAGCACATCAGTGCTCTGGTTTGGAGTATTATTAACTCCTTTATTCATATTTGCTGTTTTTATTCAGGGACAATACAAGGAGCTTTCAAAAGAACTATTCATCCCACGGGCAGTACAAAGGACTCGGGCCATCCCTTAAGGTTGGAGGAAAGGAAATTTCACCAGCAACAAAGGAAAGGGTTCTTTACAGTAAGGGCAGTTAAAATGTGGAATTCATTACCCATGGAGACTGTGATGGCAGATACAATAGATTTGTTCAAAAAAAGTTGGACATCTTTTTAGATGGGAAAGGTATACAGGGATATACCAAATAAGTATACATGGGAAGGATGTTGATCCAGGGATTAATCCGATTGCCAATTCTTGGAGTCAGGAAGGAATTAATTTTTCCCCTTAATGGGGTTTTTTGTTTGCCTTCCTCTGGATCAATAAGTAAGTATAGATATAGGATAAAGTATCTGTTGTCTAAATTTAGCATAGGTTGAACTTGATGGACCTATGTCTTTTTTCAACCTCATCTACTATGTAACTATGTAACTATATGGTCTGTGTTCATTAAGTACATTTTTAATCATTTTTCAGGTAATTTATCTGATTTATATATGATTTATATTATTAATTATTCATTTATCTACAGTTCTAGCCTTATTCGTACATAGAGTGTTCCGTATTTGGATTGATTAATGTTTTATTAGTTTCCTGCTGCTGACCAATGAAATTCAGGTAGTATTTACTATAAAGTCGGTATTTTACCCAGCACCCCCTGAGGAAGTCAGCTGACACTGATGAAACGCGTTGGGAGTGACGTCATCGCCATACCTTAAGGACACGATCTGTATGCCGAAGGGAATCCCTGGTAGACACGTGTGTTGTGAGCGTGCTGATCCCTTTCTACTACAGTACATCTGAGCTACTTGCATGGTTTAGATCGAGCAACACTGTCGCAGATTTGTCAGTGTTGGAGGACTCCAACAGAATCCACAGCAGCCCACGGAGCAGGAGGTGATTTCAGATTAACCAGTTTATCGTTACAATCATTCCGTTTTATATTTTATCTAAAATGATCAAAATATGCCTTTGAAATGCTTTAAGTATATTTAACATGCTCTCCAATACACTAATGCTGTGTGCAGCATTGTTTGGCAACATTGGTTGTCATGCTTACCAAGACTGTGGGCATCGGCGGACGCGATTACATCACGCCCCACGGTGGAGGGAAATTACAAAAATGTTCATCATAAAAGGAGGAGATGGAGGAAAAGAAAGCTAAACCTCTGAGTTAGCTCCGATTTCGAGTGAAACGCAGTCGAAAGCGCGAACTACTGTACAGAAGGACTACCAAGCTTTGGTGAACTTTGGTGACTTTCTCCAAAGGATTGAGTTTTTCCTTCCTGAAAAACTCTACTGTGGACGTCTGGGTGGAATACCAGAGAAGGAGGAAGTGCTGTTTTTTGCCATTGATTGACACTGGGTGGTCCCAATGCTCGAGTCCAATATGTGTTTGTGAGTGTACACTTTTTTAATTAAATTTTCTTATTATAAAGCTATTTTGCACTATTTTCTGTGTCCTCCATTTTCCACGTATAGGATTCTCCTCTTTGTCTCTCTGCACGATTTTTTCCTGACAGACATCACTGCTGAAACCAACATCTGAGGTGGTTACTCCTAATAACCAAAAAGCTCTGATCACTCACGGAGAATGTGAGTGAATTGCATATCATTTATTTTAATCACGTTTATCAATACCATTTTGCACTATATGTGTATTATTGATGTGATTAAGGCATGATAAATTATTATTCGGTTTTCCAATAACTTCAATAAAAATCTGTGATGAGCAATTTATTTTTTTGCATGACACCATCAATGGTGGGTTTCCCTTACTTACAGTGGCTGATTACATATTTCAGCAAAACTAACAGTTATGTAAATGGTTTCTTCCATGGATAGAAACACACTGCTGCTTTAACAATCCCTTACATTTTCAATAAATGGAACCCATCTGAATAATGTTAAAGAAAAATATAATTTCCTTTTCTATAATGTTGTCTTATTTAGACTTTTGCCACAAATATTGTTTTTTATAAATGAAGTGGAGATTTTCACTTACCGAGGAACATGCGGTGGTCCACTACGATCAACTTCCTCAAAGCCTCTTCGCATCCATCCTTTTTTCTGGCAGAATTCATTCAGTATTCCAATGTAATTGAGCTGATCCTTATCCATACATGGAAAATAAAGATTTTATTAGACTCCTAATAAATGTCTTCTGCTTCCCTCCAAATAACCAACCCATTATCATGGCCACAACTGGTTACACCTGATATTCTGGCTTCTCATAAAAAACTAGATGACTATCTTAGCTGACTTGCCAAACTCAGAATTTAATCTTCATAATTTCAAAAAGAGAAAATGTATTCACCTTATCGTAATTTTCTTTTCCTGTACTAATGGCAGTGGGTACTAATTGGGATTCGCACCTCCCCCAGCACTGAAGGACAGGAAACTCTTCTACAGCGACTCTGTACATTATGCCCTTCCACTTTGACTTTGGTTTCTCTCATAGCTAAAAATAATAACTAGGGTAGGATGTATTCACGGCAATTAGTGAATTACAGGAAAAGAAAATTACAGTAAACTGAATACATTTTCTCTTTTCCTGTTCCCCACATTAGTGGGTACTAATTGGGATATACCACAATTCACCCAATGAGGCGGAAAAAATACAAGGATACCAACTTTGAGTTAACGTCTATTTATTTAATCTATACTCGCTTGCAGAATTTTTCTGCAAAAGCTTGCTTCAGCTGAGGCTTGTACATCAAGCTTGTAGTATTTCACGAATATGTGAAATCAGGACCAAACCACAGCTTTATAAATCTGCATTGGAGATGCTTGGGCTTTGAATGCCCATGAGGTAGAAACTGCTCTGGTCAAATGTGTGTTTATTCCTTGTGGGACTTGTTTGTTTTTAAGGTTATAGGCCAGTAATCTATCGTGATGTAGTCTTGCCTCTTTAGGATTAGCCAGACTAGGGCAGAAGGATGGGAGAATTATATCTTGATTGCGATGAAATGAGGAGATGACTTTTAGAAGGAACTGTGATACAAGTCTTACGACTGCTTTATCCTTGTGAAAAACAAGAAAGGGTTCTCTGCATGAGAGAGAATGACTCTCCTATTCTTCTTGCAGATGTAATTGCTATTCAAAGTACTGTTTTCCATGTTAATAGTCAATGGTATATTCTGCAATGGCTTAAATGGGTGATCCACGCCAACAACACTACTAGGGAAAGATCCCACGTAGGTACTGTACTTTTATTTGGGGTCTCAGGTGCCTGACCGCCTGCAGAAATCTTTTCACTAGTTTATCTGATGCAATATCTTTTAACATGATGTAAGCGTGGCTCTCAATTTTCGTATTTATGAATACTTTACAACACGGTGATTGGTATCCTAAATACTTTATTGTACAATGCATACAATTGTACATTATTCCTAACGCGATCCACTTATATCGCAATGTGATTCTTTGGACAGGAAGCACAGCATTTTAAGGGGGTTGAGCTATACTTGGACTTTTAAAGAACTTAAACTGAGGTTGTTTTCAAACCCAGATTGCAAGAATTCTACCAGGGTAACAGAAGAATGATGGAGAAAATCAATTTCCATTTTCTTACCTCATGCCAGAAAACAGCACCAGATGTGATAATAAACTGAAGAGGCTGACGATTTTCTGGATGACATTTAAATTGATCTATCGGAAAAGCCTTTTTTCTTTTATGATTGCCGCTCAACCTCCATGCCACCAAGGCCAATTTTTTCAGCTCTGGGTGCTGCATGGGGCCTTGCTTGTTTCAGACGTTTCTGGTACATTGGGAGATGCCATGGTGGGTCTAGCACCATATTCATGTGTTGGGGAAACCACATGCTTTTTGGCCAGTAAGGTACTATTGATACTACCTCTGCTTTGTTTTTTCCTATCTTTCTTTGAACCTTCACAATAAAAGAGGTATCTGTGGAAAAATATGTGCCAGATCGAAATTCCAACGGAATCTCCAAGCATCTACCTGGCTGGCAATATGATGAGTACCTTGCGCACAAATTGTCCACCTTTCTGTTTTGATGTGTCGCCATAAGAACTATGTGGGCTTGTCCCCCCTGAAGTATCAATTGTTCAAGTCCAGTTCCCACTCTCTCAGGTGGATGATGGTTCAGCTTAGGAAATTGGCCGTTGTATTCTGTCATCCGGGAATGTGAACCACTGTGATATTGTTGAAACGCCGTTCGGTCCAAAGAAGAATTGATGCTACAAGAGTTAGAAAGCCTTCTGCATCTGGTCCTTCCTTGCTTCACCACCTACTTGACTGTCATTCTGTTGTCATATTCTATTCTTATATTTCCTCCCTGAACTTGATTTTAAAAAAGAACAGCGCTTCTTTGACCACATGCAACTCTAGCATATTTGCTGGGAAGTTGCTGTAGGATCTTGGCCAAATTCCTTGTGCCATTGAAGTTCCCATCTGTGCTCCCCATCCAGTCCTGCTGGTATTGGTGGTGATAGTTAACCAGGTTTGTTCCTGAAGAGAGAATGTATTCTCTGAGTTCTGCAGATTTCCCCACCATTTTAAGTCCCGCTATGTTGAAGGATATAAACATTATTTGGTGTAAGAACCATGGATCTTTGTTACACTGATATAGAAAATATCTTTGGAGTGGCCTCATCTGGTCCACTTTATGATGATTAGAATTCAGACAAATTTTCCCAACAAGGCCACATAACCTCTTGCAGAGACCCATCTTGACTGTCTTGGCTTTGTGGCTTGTGCTGCCAACTGCTGCGTTCCGCTTTGTTTTAGATAAATCATTCCTTGTTGTGTTTGTAATACGACTCCCAAGAACGTTAGGGACTGAAATGGAATTAACAGAGTCTTATGGATGTTTATTATCCATCCGTACTGCTCTAGAAACACAATTACTCTCCGTGTATGGCGTGCTACTGTAGATCTTTCTGCTTAGATTTTATTAGCAGTCGTTAGTCCAAATGGAAGAGAGGTGTATTGGTAAAGCATTTCGTGTATCATGAATCTTAAATATTTTTTAGGCATGTGTGCAACTGGTATGTGCAGATATGGGTCATATATATATATATATATATATATATATATATATATATACTAACCAATCTCCGTGTTTGACTTCTTAAATCACATTGTTTAGAGCCACAATTGTGAATTTTCTGATGCGTAGAAAAGCATTCACTTCCCCGATATCCAAAACCGCCCAAAGCTCTCCAGATACCTTCTTGACCAGAAAGATTCTGGAGTGGACACCTGTTCTCCTCTGTAAACATGAAACATTTTTTTATCCCTTTGCCTAGCAACAATTGATTCAGGATTTTTTCCAAGGCCTTTGCTTCTTGGGGGAGGGGGGCGGGGGGATGGGGAATTGGATTCTGGGATATCCGAAACTGGTTGTCGAGGTTCTTGTTATTAGAATTTCAGTTGGTAAACTGATGCGACAATATGCAGAACCCAATGGTCTTTTATAGACTTCACCCATACAGCAACAAATTGAGCTAGTCTTCCCCCGACCGCACACTGCAGATTTCTCCTTATTTCATGCAAACTAGCCTCTCCCAAAGGATCTTCCACAGGGGCCACGAAAAATGCTGCAATAGCGCCTCCCGAGGTCAGGGGGAAGAATACACCTGATACTGCCAAAATGTAGGACAAAATGTGGTGTTCCGGTGCTGAACCCGGCCACAAAGAAAAGTGTCCTTTCCAGTCCTATGAAGATACGGATGAGGATGAAGATATATCTGTTGTGGGCCCCGTAATAAGACGGACCCACAAAACACCCCATGGATGGTGGAGGTGCCTAAACTCGGTACGTACCGAACAAACAGGTATATATGACCCCGAATATTCCTGCCAGCTAATGCAACTGCAAGAAAAGCATGGTGGATGCTGTGAAACTGCTGAAGTTTCAAAGAAAAAGACACGAGTACCCCTGATGGAACGGAGTCGACCAAAGCAAAAAAGCGGAACAAAAGAGGTTCTCCACTTACTATGGAAGGATCAGATCCAGCGGAGAAAGAGGGGCAGAGATGCCCTGCAGCCTAGAACAAATGGAGAATTTGTCCCGTGGATGACAGAATATCCAGAGGGCCCAAGGCAGAAGTCGTGTACCCCAAAGAAGTGTCTGACTGGTGCCAACAGTGAGAAACTTTCAAACTATACCAGGGAAGCGGAGCCGGATCCAATGAGTGATGATCCCTTGACCAGCCCTGAAGATGCCCTGCAAACTACCAGGCAGGACTGTGATTTCCTTTGTAAACAATTGAAAAAGGAGATGGAAGCCAACGCCAAGCTACATAATGGTCTGCTCACACTCTCCTTTGACTGTGGGACTGTGATGAACATGGAGCGTTGCTTACGTAGTGACTTAGAAGACCTGACAACTGAGCTGAAAACGGCGAACACTATTATTACCACCATGGTGGAAAAGAAGAGCAAATCTGACAAAATAATTATTAGACTGAAACAGAAGTATGAGGAGCCACTGAAAGATTACAGTCTCTCAGCAAGAGGTTCGCAATTGCCCTAGAGAGTTGGAATTCTCTCAGAATGAGGTTCATACTCTCCACATAGCATTGGATGCCTCACACCAAGAGATCACCAGTTGCCGTACAGAGCTGAAAGTCTCTAAAAAGGAACTTCACAGTCTCGCCGAGGAGCTGGACATCCCTCAAAAAGCTGTTTACAGTCTTAGAATGGATTTTAAAATCTCTCAGAAGGAGCTTCACACCCTCAACCTAGTCTCAACTCAGAAGTGTGTAAATGGAAGGAGGACTAGGAAGAGGCCCTCAATTTTATAGAGACTGTAAAAAGAGACAATACAAGTTTGAAAGAAAATTCTGATTTGACTGACCACGTCAGTGATAAATATGAAAAGCTGCATGAGCTACAAAAAAAAATTGTGAAACTATTTGAATATGGAAAGTTAGAAGCATTGGGGAAACGTACCCAAGCAGAGCACCAACTACAAGGTCTGCATACGCACCTCCAAAATGCTTAAGAGAAGCAGCTATCTATGCAGGAAGAAAATCTGCAGGCTGCTAACGAAGTACAAGTGTTGCAGGAACGTCTGAGTATCCAGTGTGTTCTTGCAGAGCAGCATGAGGAACTGAAGGCTACCCAGAGCATCGCTGGAGGCCAAGCATAGAGGCCAGGTGACTCAGTATGAGAGGGAGTACGAGCAGGTCTAGAAACTTAAGCAAGAGCTTAACTTGCTGAAAAGGGAGAAAAGCTGTAGAGTAATTCAGAAATACTACAAAGATCTTGTCCAAGCAAGGTTGGAGAGAGAAAGATATCTGCACAAACACTCTGCAGCGCTCACCATACAGGCTGACTACAGAGGAACGAAAACTTGTCAGCTAAATCTCCAGAATAAAGCTGCCTGCCTTCTTCAAGCCTTATGGAGAATGCAACGACAAAGAAAGAATTAAGCGCTATGTACATTAATGGCGCTATATAAATAAAGACATATAATACAATACAACTATAAACATTTGAAGCAATGTGTCATTTTGCTCCAGTCAAATGTTAGGAAGTGTCTACAGCAAAGATGCTCCCAAAAAAATTAAGGAAGCTGCTGGTTTGATTCAATCCAGATATAGGTCTTACAGTACATCACAACCAAGCAAGCTGTGCGTTGCTATTAGCGCACCCGCAATGCCGTCTCAGTGCTACAATCAACTTTCCACACAATTCATGAAATAACCAAATTACGACTGAGAGGCGCAATACAAATACAGTCATGCTACTGTGGCCCCATGGCCCAAGCCAGATTACTCACAATGAAATAGCCGCTAGAAAGATCCAGTATTTGGCTAGACTGAGGCATAACTGTTTCGGTGATCACACCTCTACAGGTACAACACTAGTTGTTTACAAAAAAAGAGGCCACGAGTAACAGTTAGGTGTGAAAACTACAACCAAACTGATGATGTACGGGAATCTAAGTATCCTGAACCAAACGCAAATGACCTCTCTACTGATGAGAGGATCATGCTTGTTGCAGATAGGCCCGTGATGAATGAGAAAGCTGTAGCCCAGGGTCCCCTGGTACTGAAAAAGCTTAAAAAATACTGCTTCTATAGCAGAGATACCCCGCCAGACATCACTTGGGATTTCCCCCCACGTTGAAGAATCATTCAGAGTAAAAAAAAGTATTACGGCAAGACAAGAAGTCTGCCGACTAACAAACTGAGATGTCACAGGGGTCAATCAGTATTGATAAAAACTCCACCCAGCTTGAACCACACGTGATTATGGCTACAGAACCTGATGCAGGTGGTCACCCTAAACTCAGGGAAGAAAGGATCGCTCGATGCAGGAAAAAACTCATTACCAAGCGGTCAGAAGAAAGACTGTGCTTGGTAAAAGTCCTCCTTGAGCGACTGAATTTTGCTGATCCGAAGCACCTTCTTGAGGAGACATTACCAACCTGGAGAAAGGGCTCCAATCCCAGCGGGACTAAGGGGTCTCGTCCTCCATCCACTCCTTCGAGCCGCAGGGATATCTAGAGTGAGAGTGGAGGGAATGGCTTTAGCCGTTCTTAGCCCGAGCTTCCCGCAAACAAGGGAGGTATGTAATAGGGAAGCAGCCCTGTATCAATGAGGCTGCAATACAAAGCCTCATTACTCTGAGAAACCAGCAGGGAGCTGGTTAATTGCACTAGACAATTAACCAGACAGGTTTAAAACTCCTGCTGAAACAGACCCAGAGAGACTCCAAGGGAACAGCCCTGTATTCCAAGGTGCAGCAAAACCAGGAACCTACCAGAGGCTGGACCCTCAACAAACACCCATCCATAACTAGAGACTGACTTGAAGGGCCACCTGCATTGAGGTACCTTTTGAGATTTTGGGGTGATAGACTGGTAAGGGGCTTTTCATCCCAGTCTTGTAGAGAGGTACTGGGGAGTGAGTTAGCCCTTACACAGGGATATGTGTTTATTTATTTTGTTTATTTTTGTATGCTTTTCCTTGTTAAAGTAACAGGCTCAATAAAGCCCGGTTTTAATTTCACCCTAATCGGTCTCCATTAATGTACCTCTGCACACATCTCTTAAATGGACCTTGTGCTCTTCTGGGACTATTTAGTTGCTTATAACACAGCTGACTCCACAGATTGAGAGACTGTATCCTTCATCCAGGATAGGAAAGTAAACATCTAGTCACTCGGCTCAAAGTCTGCAGCCTTCAGACACTCCTCACATCGATTTTTTGCTTTGAGAGCTGGATTACGGCAAGCCTCATCAATTCTGGCCTTTTAGGCACTGTCTTCTTTTGCAGTAACAAATCCATGACTGCTTTAGATGTCCCTTTCTCCGGCTGAACCCCAGAGTTACTGCATCAACATTTTTTTTAAATAAAACAAGGTATACAAAAAAAAAAACTCATTTCAATGTTATTCACTTTCTCTCTTTTATTTTTTTTCGTACTTGTTTTCTATCTAGGGACTCACCTAGAAGATTTGGGCAGCGATCCTTTGCCTGATCCAGCGTTCACACTCCTCTGTGCAAAGGAAGCCTTGTCCCTCAGAAATGCTTCAGGAATCAGACACCGTTACATGGTATTACCCATTTAAATACTATAGTGGGGTCCACATGGTGCAGTTGCGATTGACGTCAGAGCGTCATTGCTGAAGAAGTGAATGTGCAGGCGCGTATACGCGCGCTCCGATTACACACTTTTTGCTTAGGGGGACTAGCATGTTTACCCCGCCATGTGCTCCAGACTGCCTGTGTTCCCAGATGCTCCCGCAATGTTTCTCCCTGGGTGCAGGGTCAGGCTACGCTTCTGCCGGAGCTTGAGGGGTAGGGAGACTGAGAACCCTTCAGATTGAACTGCACTCACAGTCCTGGCGAATCCCACTTAACAAAATAACAAAACTTACTGCTATGCTGTAGGAGAGGAAAAAAACTGTTCTGCAGGTAGTGGGAGGGCCTTATATACAAGGTCCCTGCAGAAGAGATTCCCGTCCTATGTCACAGAGGGAGGAGCTAATCCCAATTAGTACCCACTGCCATGTGGGGAACAGGAAAGTACGTTTTTACTGTATAATCTGTGTTGGCAAATTATGTTTAAGTTTCTTTATTGGGCATTTTATGGTAGGGTGACCAGACGTCCCGTTTTTTCAGGATTGCCTTGTTTTTGGGGATTGTGTCCTGATGACTTTGAAAAAAAAAATGCCAAAATCCCATTTCTTTGTTTGCCGTTGGCGCGTTAGCGTCAGAGCCGACTGAGCATGTATGAACGGCTGCACCGATCGTGAAACCACTGCCGACACAGGCCGGTCTGGCGCTTGCGTGCTCGGCACGGGCCGACCCTTGCGCAACAATTACCCTGTTTTTTCACTGGAAAAAAAATGATCACCCTATTGAGGTGAATTAAACTTCAAACATAACTTAGTCCAGTTATTAATAAGGACTGAATCATAAATTACATCTTCACTTGGTGTAGTACGAATACCCTAAAAAAAACAATAACAAAAAAACCCTAGTCATGAATAATACCCCAAAAGATCAGGTAAAGCTGAAAATAATGCATATTCCAACATAAAAGGATGGCATCTTTTAGGTTAAAACTGGATGTCATGTCATTAAATGGTTGGAATTCTCTGTGGACACTATAAATTAAAGCACAGGTCAGTTAAAATCATTGCTTCTGTTGACAATTGAAGATTTAAAATTTGCAAAAAGCAAATTTGTGTAAAATAAAAATGCATACCACTTTTTGTTTTTCTCTTGCAGCACCATCATTTGATACGAGGCTTTCTGCAGCACTGGGACTGAAAAAGTAGAGATATAAAATATTACTATATTATAATAACATCAAATATTTTACCTTGATCTGCAGTTGTGAAAATAAAAATATTCATATACTCAAAATCCTTGAGAACAGGTTGATTTCTAACCATGGTTAGAATTTCTGTTCCATAAACTTTCTGCGTTGGTCAACGTTATTTGCTAGCCTCAAGTATCACCTAATCTTACAGAACAATGGTAATGTCTTTGCTTTATTAACTATGTATTGAACGTAAAGGTTTATACTGAATCAGATATACTGGTACAATGCAACATAACACCATGAGCATTATACATTTAGCACCTTTATTACAAGCAAATGACAGAGCTACAACTTCTACAGCTAATGGCAAGTTTGCATAACATTCACACTTATTTTAATGTTCATAGTATTAAAAGGGTAAGGTGTCAAAAATAGAATTACTAGTGCTCTTACTGACCCCTTAATATTACATACAATCATTGAAATGCATTACAAATATCAACACTTTACTGTAAACTTGTCCCGTCTTTTTTTGATCTCCACTTATGGCCCCAAAATGAAAAGCCTACTCACTAAACTTGAGACACTCGACCCTTCAACTTCAAATAATGTGCATAATACGCTACGTAATCATCAGATGATCTGGGGGTTGAAAGACTACGGACCATTCCAGGGGTGTTGTTACATGATGTATGGCAAGTGTAATTTATTTAGGATTTCAGAGTGTAATCCTATACATACATTTTAAATGTAATAATATGTATCCATATAATTGATTCTGAATCCATTATGGAAGAGAGACTAACAGGGTGGCTCCCCTGTCAAATAGCGAGACACAGAAAACCTGTTAACATACCCTGATACAGCACTGAGGAGGTTAATTCTAAAGGAGGCTGCCTTAATTGATCGTCTCAGACTCGTTTGGCCTTTAAAAAGCCTGCAGTATACAATGCAAGAGGCCGCTCTCTAATCAAGGCAGCTTGTTGCTCCTGGACCGCACAAGAGGGATCACCCTATGGGGCCTGGATGCCCAACCGATAGGTAGGAGAATTTTGCTCTCCTTTAACCCAGTTTTTGTGGAACACAAGTTGCTGTTTATGTTAAAAACAAAGTTTGGCTAATAAAAAGCCCATATTTTTCTGCCAAAATAAGTCTCCCTGTTTGATCATCTGCACACATTTCATACAGAGATGAAATTAAAATTATTCACAACTGTGACAAGGGGGATGAATGTGGAGTGTGAGGAAGGGTGAGTATGAAATGCAAATGTGTAAGAAAGGGGGGAGTGTGGTGCATGAGCGAAAGGTTGAGAACCACCAACTTAGATGGATATGTATTAAAATTGCAGTTCAAGCTTTCGTTTAAAAAATTAAAAAAAGTTTATTCAATACAGATGCAGCGGCCGTTATTCGAACAAATCACAGCGCCGTTTTCATGTGCGCTGCTGTACTCCACGCGGCATTAACGCGGCCAATCGCCCCAGGCACCCATGTTTATCGCGGTTGCTTTGTTTGGATTTCATGGATTCTGTTTCATATCCGTGGCAGAAATGAATGAATTGTAATGTGTACACTACTGTGCTACTGTGTCAATTTCAGTGTTTAACACTGTTAAACACTAAAATACAATTTTCTGCACTCGCGCCTTAAGGCGGGAAGAAATCACGCGCCATGACATCGGTATTCTGAGGTATACAACGCGTGAAGTGTTTGAATAACGGCCGCTGCATCTGTATGTGCATGAATACAATCTACACACTGACAAATGATTAGCTAAGTTGCCGATTGATCCGTTCTCATGTGATCGATCAGCAAAGATTCAGCTTGGGTCCTCTTCTGCTGCACTGACAGCCAAAGTTCTGTGAGGAAGATCATGTGACCAGGCAGGCACTAGATTCAATTGGTTCACTGCTAGAGAGGGTAGGGCCCTGCTTTCAGAAGAGGAAGGGGTTGTGACTTTGTAAATAGTTGCTATAGGAACAAAAATGCGTGTTACTTTAAAATACATAAAAAATGTCTTTAAATGTGTTTTTTGTTTTTAATTTAAAATGCTACAAGTATTTTCTCATAGTACAGAACACATGTAGGATATTGCTTGAACTGCAGCTTTAAGTGTAGCCAAATGGAATATTGCTCAAACTAGTGCAGACTGTCATTTTAACACTGTGTCAATGTATCAATTTTAAAGCAATTTGCTCAACTTGTGCAATCGGTGTTTTAAGAAGTGGGTACAGGAGGAGTTACAGGATTTAAGAGTTAGCATAATATTAATAATTCACTTAGGTCCAATGATTCCTTCATTATAATGGGGGCGGATAAAAGAGGAGCCATTGTGGTTCAGAATAAGAGTGATTATCAAAAGGAGACGCTTCGCCAACTCAATGACATCTCTAAGGCTGCGTCCAGGGTTGCCGCAGCCGTACGGAGGCGCGGTGAGGAAAAGCGGGTGCTTTCCCTGGCCTTGGTCCGCGCGCTGCTGGGGGCGTGTCGGGGGGGTGGGGGTGTGACGTCACGGAGCTGGTTCGCCCTCATTGGGCGAACCGCTCACGTGACCGGCCCTGCGCTCCCTTGGGCGCTTGAATTTAAAATTTTACTAAGACTTACGCTTCCGCACGCTTGCATAAGCGTAAGAGAGCCCCTGCTAAAGCCGCTTTCATTGCGGCTGCAGGTGCTCACTGGTAAGCACCAGCGCGCCACGTCACGGCGCCGACGTCACGGAGTGCCATTGACTTTTGTCGGTCACGTGACCGGCCCTCCGCTTCCCTCAGCGCGAAAAATTTAATGAATCTGTCGGCAGCATTCCACACGCTTCCGCACGCTTGCGCACGCCTGCGGAACCGTCTACCAAAGGCCCACACATGCCGGATGCAGGAAATAAGTTTCCTGGCTCAGCGCTGTATTTTTTACCATGGCCCCGGCCTTAGGCTGAGTCACCACTGGCGCTGAGTGCCCTCATGCTTGGAGTGCGCTCTAAGCATCAGCGCCGGGTGTCCTGCATGTACACATGCGCGGTTGGGGGGCATTGCGGGTAGTTGAGCGCGCTGGAAAGTATAATTTTTTGTTTACCTAAGCGCCGAGCGTGTGTGAGCGAGCGCACAGCGTGAGTGGGGACTTGCATATATCTATATATGTAAGTAACCGCCGCAAGCACCGCCCGTTCAGCGCTAGCGGGGACGCAGCCTTATGTGGTACTATGTGGCGCCACCACCACCCCCTTTCTCAAAGAATTTACATCACTCTTGGAAGAAGGATCTATTCTAGGAGTGCTTGATGACAAAGAATTCGAGTTTCTCTTCAAGGCTTATCCTATTATTCCAGTCTTTCACATCTCCCAAAGATCCATAAGGCTAAGCTGGCGCTGAGCAAGCTCATGCTTGGTGAGCGCTCCATGCATGAGCGCCGGGTGTCCGGCTTGCACGCGGGGAGGGGGGGGGCATTGCGGGTAGTTCAGCGCGCGGGTAAGTATAGATTTTTTGTTTACTTACGCGCCGATCGGCCCAACAGAAAATGTAAAACAAATATATAATCGCTGCGCTTCTCCATGTAAGGAGCATGCAGCTGGCGAAGAGATTGGCCATACATCTTACATCTTCTGTTGCCTGATTTTAATCCTTAGCAGCACGCTCCTATAGGGCAACACTAATATTGTGTAATTAATATATTTGGCCAATCACCTGCAACTGCTTATTGAGCAGTCTGTGGGAGGCCAGCCCCTCCTTCTAGGTATATAATCTCCTAGCAGGGACCCTGTATTTCACTATTCACTTTACTTGCAGACATGTGAGTATCTGTACTGATATATACCACTTTTTAACTGCACTATGTTATATAAGCATATGCTTGGTTATATTAACCCTTTCACATAACATTAGTTTGCATTTAGCGTAGGGACCTGCTATAGAGACTTACCTTGTAGTGGTTAGCAGGCTTGGCGTTATTTGATCAAAGGATGTAACCAAACGTCTCCTTTATCTTATAGATTTTCACACCATATATGTATATATTTATCCCCATTTATTGCTATCCCAAAGGGAGAAGCGCAGGGATTCACTGTCTGTTTTTCATATATCTATATATGTAAGTCTTCTCCGCAAGCGCCGCCCGGTCAGCCCGATAAGTGCTAGCGAGGACTTAGCCTAAGAAGTTGGCCTCCCCTCCTGGGAGGCCAATAGTCTCAAGTATTGGATCTTTGGGAGGTGGGCTATCCAGATATATGGATCATTATTTGCAAGTCATTGTTTGTTCACTACCTTCTCATATTAAGGACAGTGGGGACCTACTCACACAATTGGAATATGTGAGGTGGGGCACAAATTACTGTACATATGGGTAATGCTAGACGCGACCTTTTTGTACACCGTCATAGCACACCAACATGGGATGGCAGCTGTAAGGTACTATTTGGAACATTCTAATTTATCACCAGAATGTGGAACAGGGAAAAAACGAAGCACCAAGTCCAGCTGTAGAATCAAACATAAAGTAATTATGTGTTAACAAAAATTGAATTGCATTAAGAATAAACGTGCTCTGTGCAGGTGAAAGTTCTGATTTTTGTAAATAAAATCTGACAGCTGCCAGCCCATGCTCATGTATTATCACTGTGTACAATGATGTAATGTCAAGACTAAGCCAAACAAAATTTGTTTCCCATGTGATGGAGTCGAGTTGTCTCATGAGATCACCACTGTCCTTGATATATGATGGTAGTGTTTGCACTATGGTCTGTAGGAAGTGATCAACATATTTGGATACACCATCTCCCAAAGATCCAATACTAGCGACTATTGGTCTCCCAGGTGCAACCAGTATCAAAATGTTTTATATAACTGTAATACTTTTTTTTTTTAAGGCGTCGTTATTTTGCTTAATGTATTCTTTTGAATTTTTTTTTTTAAGGCGTCGTTATTTTGCTTAATGTATTCTTTTGAATTTTATCATTTGTTCCATGTCACTGGAGTATCTTTTGTTAATAAAGTTTTCATATTCAAAATCCCTGCTCGGGCGCGCTGATGTCATGTGCTTTGCGTAATCGGACCATCCTCCAATGGTTGAAGGAGTGGACTGATGGCGGTAGCACGTCAGGGGGATTAAAAGGCACTTTGGTGAGTATTTAGTTTTTAACCTTGATAAAGCGCTGATGCGCGAAACGCTTAGGCTTGTCTGCCCATGTAAATCTTCTTGATCCAATACATTTTTCAACATTTATTGATGGGAAGGCACATCTCTGATCATTTTTAATCCACTATGAGGTAGAGCTCTGCCTTTTTTTCCCCTTTTTATTTTTTAAAATTAAGATGAGATGCATCAAAAGCTGCGCTTATAACTTGTGCATTTTTCTTCTCTGATTACACCAAATAAATCTGCCTTGTTTAGGTGGTGTTGGCAACTGCTCCAAAGATATCTGCACCAAATGTAAGATATATACACTGTGCTCAGAAAAAACAGAACCCATCTCTTGCAGTTAAACTGATGGTTTTAGGAACAGTGGTGGGATTCTGCCGGTTCGCACCGGTTCGGGAGAACCGGTACCTAAAATTTCCTTACTTCCTAGAACCGGTACGACCAGCCCTACCTTCCACCACAGAACTCCGCACTGTGCCCTGCTGCTGCTGCTGCTAAGCTGTGCAGGACCCCATGTGGAGAAGCAAACAGCCGTAGCTCTGCCTCTAACACTTCCTGCATCTTCACGGCGCCAGGTCAGGAGAGGGGGGGGGGTCAAGGGGTGGGTATGGAAGCCCAGAGTATGCACAAGCTGTGGAACCCTGGGCGTCACTCCAGCAAGCCTTGAAGAAGGAGAAAACCTGCCTGCTGCTGCTGCTCCATTGTGTTTCTGACTACAAGGTAAGTGAAGCAGCCCTCCCACACAGCAGGCAGAAAAAAAATTAACTTTCAGAACTAACAATTTTCACTGCAAGCACTTTTGGACATTTTATTATGCTGGGACTGTTGGAACTGCATCCCTCTGGTCTATCTGCCCCCCCTGGTCTCTCTCTCTCTCTGCCCCCATGTCTCTCTCTGCCCTCCCTGATCTCTCTCTGCCCCCCCTCTCTGCCCCCCCTGGTCTCTCTGCCCCCCCCTTGGTCTATCTCTGCCCCCCTGGCCTATCTCTGCCCCCCCCCAATGGCAACATGGGCTCGATATTGCTTGAGTGCTTTATTTGGAGGAGTGCATAATTTGCGAGGGTACTTCTTTTAACCCAGAGATTGCGAAGTAGCATGGGTTAAAGACAGACCTGCATGAGAGTACTGTGAAAAAAGGAGAGTTGACCTTTGAAACTGGAGGCATAGTAGTAGTTCAGTTGTTTTGGCTTGGTGGATTTGCAATAAAAAACTCAGGGGACTCCAAGCCAGACTTTGGATAAGAGAAATCGGGTACCCCAAGGGTCTTGTATGCAGGACATGAAGCAAAGAAGGGGCGCTGCCTCATAGCAGGGAGGTAGTCCGTGGTACTGATCCTTCTTTTCAAGAGCGGCTGTCCAAGTTCTTTCAGGACTGGGCTAGTATTGTCAGACAGGTGACACTGAGATGCAACATCACTTCGGCATCCAAAGAAAATGGGGGTTTTGGTGTGGTACCCCACGAGGGGTCTTTGTCGAAGCAGGACAGTTAAGCACAGAGGGTTGCTACCTCATAGCAGTGAGGGATCCAGGGGCTTGATTACTTCTTTCATATGAGCCGGTCCAAGGTTCTGAAGTCAGACTTGGGCGTTAGTATTTCTGACAGGGACAGGTTTTTAGCCTGGGGGGACTGGCTTACACCCACCTCAGGACATGTGGTCTGAGTTTGTCGGGTAAACATACTTTTCAGACGGGCTTGCCACCAAAATCGGTTACTGGACCGCGGGGCAGAGGTGGGGATGTATAGGCCAACCGACCTTAGCCACGGCAGTCAGGTCTGTGAGTGCGGGGAGGTTCCCATAGTCAGACCTAGCCAGGTGCAGGATTGGTAGAAAATAAGCTGTAATTGTTATTCCAGGCAGTGATTAAAGGCAGGTCGGCACGGATGAGGTGGCAGGAAGGAAACAAGCCGAGAATCATCAACATGGAAATCTTGAGTGGGGGTAGGTAGTACTTCAGATGGAGGCTAAGAGAACTCTGTGAGAAGAAGCCCCGCAAGCGGCAGTATGCTTCAGCGTGGTGACTGAAGTGCGTCAGGAAAAAGGCCAGGAAAACTCGACACTTGGACGGAGCAGGGGAGTGGGAACCCAGGCTGAGGGGGGGGAGGGGAGATGGGGTTCGGCGTTGGAGGGTGGGGGGTGGCGGGGTGGGGGAATGGGTGTAGGGGTTTGGGGTGTGGGGGGAATAGGGGGGGGGGGTGGTCGGTAGTGAGGGGGGGGGGGGTGGGGGTTGTTTCGGGGGGGTTTTGGGGTAGGAACAGGAACCTAGAGTGCAGGACAGTTGCCACAGGCATGAGACGCTGTGGAAACCAGAGTGACAGCTTGCAGCGCGGACGGAAGGGCAAAGCTCTGCAGGAAAAATGGAATGTAGGTGTGGTCGCAGCAAGTCGTCCGAGGCTGGAGCCGAGAGCCCTAGGCATAAGGGGACTAGGCGCAGGATATCATGGCACAATGGAATGGCGATAGTGCAGGTATAGAACAGAGAGTTCTGTGGACAAGCACGATACTTGCAACTTTGTTTGATTTGCAATAGTCTATGGTTCTAGCAACTTCCTGATGGGAGGGGCAGGAAACAAATAGCACCAGGTGGCCAATCAGGCCAGAGCTGCATAGGGGATTTTTGGTGTTTGGCAGAGCAAGAGGTGCAGGAGATTGCAGATAGAAACCGGGAATAAGTGTCTGGAACCTGCAAAGCTCCAGATGGAGGGGATCCAGCCCAACCCAGGAGTGGATTCTGAATGTAGCAAGGGTCCCCCTCGGTTCACGCTTACCTCCACGGGGGAACTGATGGCATGCAGGCGGTATGGAGTGGAGACTGCATCCGCCTGGAGGTTCCCGGCGGCGCCCTTAGAAGGGTGCCGCCATTTTTAAGTGTGGTTGCGATGTTCTGAGAGCTTTGAACATGTGCCCAGTAGCAATATTCAGCCAGCGGGCCCATTAGAGGTAGTAAGAGGCGAAGTTGGGATTACAACACATAGCAGCCATGGAGATGCTAGATTCACATAGTGTGATGAAACAGCCACATCGGCTGCAGCCAATCCCAATGCGGCCAGGACTAGATATATTTGGTGAGCTGTAAGCCAAGACAGTCGAACGCTGGTAAAAGGGTTTGTTGTTGTTGTAGTTGCGAGTGTAAGTAGGCCCCTGTTTTTTTTTTTTTTGCACCTTGACCAGAGAACCCCTGTAGGCACACAAGCTAGGCCTGACTACCCACAAAAATAGCTTGTGGCCCTTTTTTGCTATAATTAGGGACATTACATGACCCCCTTTAGAACAGGAAAACCATGACCACGCTTAAGGCAATCTTTTCCCATTTAGTGTCAGGGGACCCACCCACCCCCCCACGGGAAAAGGAGTTACACATCGCTGGAAAAACAAAAAAACAAACAAATGTGGGGGGGGGGGGGAAGGAGAAGGAATGGTTGTTTTTTTTCCTCTTTCTTGTCGGGGAGATACCGGGTTTGGGAAGGCAGAAAGCACCCTGGTGGCCGAGGGTACATCGCCAAAAAATTCTAAAAAGGGACAACAATAAAACAGTTAACAACAACCACGCGGGGGTAGGGTGGGGGGGCAGTTTTTGGGATTGTACACAACACGACTTGGGGGTGGGGAATTGTGTGACCTCTTTGTGGGCGGGACCACTGAGTTTGTTGGGTGCCCCAGGGGCCATACTCTCTTTGTACTTTGGGTGGGGTGGTTTAAAAAACCCCAACTGGGGGTTAGTGGAAAAAACCCCACCGTGTTGGGGGCGGAACAGGGTGTTTGGGTTGTTTTTTCTGAGATTTGTTGGGGTTTTTTAACGGACCTGTCACTGTATTCCTGGTTAAATTGGGATTTCAAAAAATTGGTGACAGATGAACATAATCAAACAGGCGTGGCATGGGGCGAGAGAAACATAGGGGGGGGTGGGTGGGGCGGGTGCGGGAGTGGGCGAAGGGCGGGGGGGGCGTGGGGCGAGCGCCAGGAGGGAAATAAAAGGGGGGGAAGGGGGCGCCAAAAAACAAAAAAAAAAAAACAAAAGGGGGGGTCGGAGAAAACAAAGGGGTGGGGGGACCGAAGAATAAAAACAATGGGGGGGGGGGGCGAGGGAAAGTGAGAAAAAGAACAGGGGGTGGGGGGGGCGAGAAAACAAGGGGGGAAGGGCCCCATGGAGGGCGAGAAGAGAGAAAACAGGGGGGGCGAGAAGAAACAATGGGTAGGGCGAGAAGAGAGAAACAAGAAGGGGGGGGGCGAGAAGAAACAAGGGGGATGGGAGCGAGAAGAAACAAGGGGGAGGGTGAGAAACAAAATATTTTAACAAAGGCAAATAAATAATTTATTTCAATCAAATATTGCTGGTTTTCATTTTTCACTATAAAAGGGCGGTATGGTCTCCATCTCTCTCCCCCCCCGTGAGAGAGAACCTGTTGCTAAAAATTTTGAATCCCACCACTGTTTAGGAATAATTGGTCTGTCACAGCAGATTACATGAGCATGGAGGGAAGCAGGCAGGGGGGCACAGTATGGAAATATTGCACACCCCTGATGTACATTGTGCATTTTATATAGTGCTAATCTACACAGACCTACAACTGTGCACATTTTCATGCGGATTGAGTGAAAAATATAGAAGATATCAGGAAAAACTAATGGGGTCCCTTTTTTTCTTCTGAACTCTCTATATACAAGTGTGATAGAGAGATGTAACCCAGTTGGGATTACGATGGCCTTAGAGGGTAAGCGCTGACCAGTTCTGACTGGTGATATCACTGTATGAGGGTCTGGAAGTTAGGTCCCCGGAGGAGCCTCACTGTGTATAGTGCAAATAAGTTGTTATCTTCATGATTCTACAACAGGGTAGGTATCCCCTTATTTGTTTTGTAGTTAGGGACAGTGCCCATACCAGCTAGTGTCCATAGAAATGGCTCATCACTAGTCTCCTGGCTCACATGGAGGAAGTCTATGCCCAAAATGGGGTTCCACGAGCCGTATCCCAAATGCCTAGCAGGATCAGCCAAACAAAAGGGGCCATAGCTAACTCTAATCCAGAACGTCACAAGGTGGCATTCAGTACCGAGAACGGGATACTGAGAACAGTACAAGAGAAGATAGCACCAGACCAAAAGGGGCCCACCGGGGATGGAGCACTACAGGCACTATACAGGCAGGGAATCAGTTAACCAAGGATGAGTAAATGCCTCTGCATCTCCCTATCAGGACGAGATTTGGGTCAGCTTGGGAAGAGAAAAGAAACAGTATAGGCAGTCCTCGGTTATCCGACAGAATACGTTACTCAAAATGGCGTTGGATAGCGAAACGTTGTAAAGCAAAACACATTTCCCATAGGAACACTGTTTAAATGAAAGGTTCCGTTCCTGAAGGCATTTTTAACACTAAAATACACCAAATATTTTATGCAGGAAATAAGATATGCAGCTCACACATAAATTATATAGTGTATATACTGTATTATATATATATA
>WSYH01003041.1:55214-73793 GCA_036426205.1 Ascaphus truei
GTATATAACAGAATAAATAGATATTATATAGTAGAAATATATTATATATTATATATATATACATACGCTCTTACGTCGCTTGCAACGTGGTTTATGTGCATGTTAAACATAAACAACGTTGCAAAAAGCGGCGTAAGAGCGTTGGATAAGCCGTTTTGGCGTTGTAAAATGAAAATAGGTATGCATTCATAGCATTGAATAAGGCCATTCGTTGTAAAACGAAAGCGTTGTAATTGTAAACGAGGACTTCTGTGTATACTGTAAACAGTGGAGACGCTCAGAGAAAGAAAGGAACCTCTGTCTTGTATTTTAAAGGGTATGTTGGATGAGCCTTTCTCAACGGCATTAATAAAGCTTCTGTTTCTATGAAAAAGTATTGGTGCCCATCATTGCATTTCCAACGGCACCTTGAAACAGACCTAGCAATCTTTGAGAAGGTTATCAAAGACTGCTCCCGAAGCTAAGCCCGGTAACCAGACAACATTGATTGTTGAAACTTCTTTAGAAGCGGGCAAAGGAGGCGTTTAATATGCAATATTTTGTGCTGCTTGCAAAATTGAAGCAGATGCAAAAAACTCTTTGCTATGTATTCTTGAATAAAAGTGTTCATTTTCATACATATCACCCAGAGGGTTAGGAGCTTTATTACATATCCGTCATTTTAGTTAGTTCCCCACAAAATCCCAGTAGTTTTCTAGTGACAATTTAACCTGCAAGGTAGGGCAGAAACGGAGAACCAGAGGGTGACGTCTCTGCAAGCACGTTGGAGCCTGAAAATGATGAGAAAGGTAGTAATAAATGTTTCCGTCCAAAAAATCCAACAATCCCCCAAGGTGCAGGTATGTCCTATTTTTCCTTTTCAAAACAAGCGATGTCAGTACTTGAAGCAAACACATGGGGGGCTTTGTTTTTAATTTTTTTCGGGCTTGTTTGTTGTATTTGTAATAAAAATCAGTGGCCTAGAGTCACTAAACATTGATACGGTAAAAATAGTATTAAAGTTGAAATTTTTTATTATTTTTTACCATATAATAATGGATATTTTAGGGGCTCGAATTTAAATGTAAACTACATAGTGGGTGGTCCCGTGGGGTCCGACGGCGGAGGCACTCGCTTGCTGTAGAAATTGGGGCTGCCACACCCAGTTCCAGTTTAAAACCGCTTTATTAGGTGGTCATCAGAAGTTATAATGCAAACACTCTGAAGCGTTTCAGGGACCGTTGTCCCTTTATCAAGAGTACTGCGCGGTCTACTGAGTTCTCCCTTATGTAGTATACCTCCCGCCCCAACCGCTGACGTCACACGCTCTGTTATATCGCGTGATTTGTGAGGCCTCAACAAATACGCGGATAGTAACAGAGCAGGCGTCTCTGTGTGACGTAACGGTGGTGGCGGGACGGTATAATTACTATAATGGAGAACTCAGTAGACGTCGCAGAATCTTTGAGTATATAGGGACAAACTGCCTGAAACGCGTCAGAGCAGAGGCTCAGAGTGTTTGCAATTATACTTCTGATGACCACCTAATTAAAGCTGGTTTTTAACTGGTAATGGCGTGCAGCCCCAATTTCTACGCAGCAGTGCTCGCGTCGGAATCCCCACGGGCACAACCCACACTCACTATCTACTTGAGATTGCCAGGCGTGATGCAGCAGATTCTGAGTCAGAGGCAGATGTTCCACTGAGGCTCCATCAATCATTATCGGGTATGTACTTGGGTTTTATGGGAGATTTAGACAGTGCCTTTATGGTTATATATAGAGTTCTGTGTCTTTCTCCATATTATACTGTACACCTATTGTGTATATACAAATAGAGCCCTCATAAGCTTAGTATATGCTTTAGGACCAGATACATGTTTATGGAGACTTCAATTCAAGTCATTTCCAACACACAGCTGAGCCTGGAGGATTGGGATCCACTTCCCCATATATACACCTTAAATGTAA
This sequence comes from Ascaphus truei, assembly GCA_036426205.1. Lineage (NCBI taxonomy): Eukaryota > Metazoa > Chordata > Amphibia > Anura > Ascaphidae > Ascaphus > Ascaphus truei. Next base: position 57,164 of record WSYH01003041.1, read on the forward strand.
CTACAAGCATGAAAAGAGTGAAGTATGCCAAATTACTTCTTCCATATGATAGTCACCAGACTTCAAAACCGCATGAAAGAAGAGACGGCGCATTTGTTATCACTAATCCACGGACATTGGCCGGATCTTGGCTACATATATTATACCAACCACAGGACACACGCAAGAATAAAACTCGGCAATCTAGAATGATTATAAAAAGACATTTCGTAGAACATATTAAAGCTTGCGTCCAAAGTGCCAGTTAAAATAAATAACAAATAAGTTTAGTACATTGCGATCGATCCATTCTCCTGTGATCGATGGGTCGAAGATTCAGGTTCATTACCGTAGTTCTCGACTCTAATAGACACAGATTTTTTTATTAATTTCACATGGCTTCAAAGCTCTGCGTTTTAGAATCGTGTTGATGTATTTTAAAAAAATCAGCCAGGGTGCGCGCTGCAGAGGCCGGCAGGGATAGATATTCACAGTGGGCATGAACAGAACATGGCTGACGATCACCCCCCCACCCTCCACTCTCCCCAAGGTGCAGAGAGAGCGGCGAGTCTGTTCAGAAAATCTAACATGCCCAGAAGCCCCCCCCCCTTCCCTTCCCGAATCACCCCCCCCCCTTCCCGAGCATCCCAGGGTGTGAAAATGAAGGAGGTGCAGAGAGTAGCTTGATGTCTCTCGGGATGGGTTTGTTGTCTCTCTCTGTGTGTATCTATGTTGTTTATCCAACCTCTCTGTGTCTCTATCTCTCTCTCTATGGTGTCTTGTCTCTATATGACGCCGGTCTGTCTCGTTATGTTTGTTGTCTCCTCTGTGTGTGTGTTGTCTGTGCTATCTATCTGTCGGTGGTGTGTTGTGTCTACGCTTCTTCTGCGTGTTGTGGGTGTGTGTGTGTGTGTGTGGTTGTGTGTGTGTGGTGTGTCTCTCTGCTAGCAAAAGCCAAGATAGGAGATGGTGAACATGTTCTTTTTACTTTAAGGAAGCTAAATGTACAGGATAAAAAAAAGGTACTTGGTAACCATCATAATAAGGGCCACTAAATGTAAATGGCTAGTGTGTTTATTTATCCAGGACACTTCCTACCACCCATCATTTCTTAATGCTCTCTCATGGCTCCACTTTTCAAGCTTGAAATCTGATGGCTGGCGGCTCTGAATTAAAGGGTTAAGAAAAATTTTCCCCCCACAACTGCCCCTGCCATATCTGTCTCTCTGGTCTGTGTGTGCCCCACGATTATTCTCCACCACCTTCCCCCATACAACCCCTTCACTCCCATTACTCCCCACCACACCTTCCTCCCCCATTCTCTCCCCAACACATACCTCAATTCTCTCACCCCCACCCCTTCCCTCCCATTGTATCCACCTCCCTCCTATTCTCTCCCCCTCCCTCCTCGTCTCAATTCGTGTCTGCATCTCTCTCCCCATTGGTTATTGAAGTGTGCATGTGACCTGCTATAAAAAATAAACAAAACCAATTCTGGACACATTAATTAGTGGTATTTTTTCCCCAATTTTTTTTTATTAAATCAAGGGTGTGTTCTTAGAACTCGATGGGTCTTACAATCGTTAAGGAGGAAAGGAAGGAAAACAGGGGTAAATCTCTTAGGCCGAGATCAAACTGTGTGCTGGAGCACGTGCATGGCGTGACGCGCACCCGACGCTGAAGCGATTCTTCACATATGGAAGGGCTAGACATGGGAGACAATCAAAAACATGGTGGGTAAGAGAAAATTGACACTGTTTCAGGCGTAAATGCACCGGTCAAAAGAGTCTTTGAAAAAGGCCATTTGCGCCCCCGAAAATGCAGCAGTTGCCTTACCCCACTATGTTTTTGATTGTCTCTCAGGTCTCGAACTTATAAATGTTTGTTAATCCGCTTTTGGGTGTGCCGTACCCCTTCATTCTTCACCTCTGTCATGCATGTGCTCCAAATCTCTCCACCGAGGATGGATTACTTATCACTATAATTTCCATTGCTGATGCACACACATGGAGCCAAACAGTTCTTCAATTTGGAGTAATTTTACCCTATGGAGGTTGTTTTACCTGTGCTTTACACAAATTATACCATTATACTCTAAAATAGTTTCTCTAAAAGGGTGGTGGTTTTTTCTAAAGGGTTGGAATAGCTGTACAGGGGCTGACCTTTCCCACTTTACACCATTACATCCCACGTGGAGATTCAAGCCCTGGGGCGGTGGCAAACTACTATTATCTGAGTTCATATGTTGGTAATTAGTGTTTGATAAGATTGCAAAGTACCAATTTGCACACTGCAATTAGTTCCATCTTGTGGTTGGCTTATAATTAAGGGGACATCAAGAAGATATGCTTCATGATATTCATGTTCAACACTGTCGCACTGATTTTGGGACTTGACTGTACAAACCTTCCTTTTTGTCTGTATGGTTGTTCAGTAGTAATGCCACTTCACTTGAGAAAGGCAGCAGGCCGAAATGTGTGGGTTTTATAGCACAATAATTCTTTTATTATTGAAATCTGTGTTCACTTGTCCATCTATTACAATGTTTTCGTAAGAAACCCTATTAGTTATCGAAGTGTTAAATTACCTCCCTACTTATACCGCAAATTTGCGGTCTTTTATAAAACTTTTTGTTCGTGTTTGATAATTTCCCTCCCCCCCATGTTAGGTGCTGTGTTCTATCCCTTATTGGTTGCCCTCCCCCCCCCCCCCACTCCATGAGAAACTGACTTTGCGATTTGTTATAAACACTTTCAATATGCAGACAGCAGCGAGGTATGTACATGCTGGGTACATTCAGTGGACATTTTGACAGAGGCTAATGGCCCATCGGATAACCACCGCAGGGGTCCTGGGCAGTCACCATTTCAAACTGAAATGGGGATGCAGGGACCCCCGCGGTAATCCGAGGCGCGACATTTAGGTCTGTCTGCAGAAATGTTGTGAAAATGATGCAGCATGTACCCAGCATGTACCTGGGTCTTTTGAGATTGCCCAGGTTGTGTTAGAATAATCGTTGGCACTACAGTATGTACAGTATGTCAGTTTAAGGTGAGCGTATCTATGTGAATAAATGAATGCCGAGGACTGTATTAGTAACAATTTCCCATACCTTTTTCTCTTCTGTACCCCCATTTTACATAAAACCAATATGTTAAAAAATTTTTGTTAAAATGTTGCTGTATCATGCAGATGTTAAGAGGTTAGTAAAAAAGTTATATACCAGATTTGTTGTTTTAAAAAAAGAATTAAAATATATGCATCAACTCAGTTAGCTAATCTAGCCATAACGTACTTAAAAAACCCATAAACATATGGCAACAAATCTAAAGTCGGACATCCAGAATGCTTTGTCTTTCATTTTAATTGTTGTTTAATTATCTACTGTATGAATGCTTACAAGTTCTGTAACATAAAATCCCCAAGTTAAAACATATTGCATCCCTGTAAGGCTGGAGAAGTCCGGGGGAGAAAATGACTGCGCTTATCTTGTCTTTACCACATAGAGGAATTAAGTTTCTCCCATACTTATATGTGCAAGTAATAATGTCAGGAAGGAAAAGCAAAAAATTGGCTATTAGTGGCACCTTCATGGGTAAAGTTGGGATGTGAGAAAGTTACAGAAATGAAAACTGTTGATAGTCTGTGAAAATTGCTAAAAACCACTAATAAAATAATATAAATACTATTAACAAATTATGACGGCATAAATCTCCCCTAATCCTGAACCCAGATATACACACCTGATTTCACCCATGCCTCCCTGCCATCTCTTCACCCTGTAAATTTGTTAACCCTCTCATGTAATACGGATCTAACCTTAAAAATCTCACCCCACAAAAGATCCCAATAGCACTCTGCACTAATGTCTATTCACCCCACACTCCGTCACTTCTACCACCATTGGTGGCACAAGCATGCCATATACCGCACTTATTCCATCACCTGCTGTCTCGGTAGTCCCCATCAACCTCTTAGATTGTAGCTCTTTGGGGCAGGGATTTTCCTTTCGTTATTATGTCTGATTTTGCTGCACTATTCTGTATATTATTAATTCCTTGTACTGTATTCTTGGTGAAGCGATGAGTACACATTTTGGAGCTATATAAATAACAGACATACAATACATACAAATAATTAATTTCAATGTATTAACTAATTTTTTCTAAAATTCTTCCCCCCCCCCCCCCTCATCCCCCAAAAGCCTAAGCATAATTTCTAAAGCCATCCTCTACCATTCAAGTCTGGATAAAAAAAAAATTTGTTCTATTCCTTTTACACAGAAAAAAAAGTTTTTAAAAAAGTCAAATATATAAATCCTAAAAGACACTAAATTACTGAAGTTTCACTGAATGGGACAATCACTACATGCTCAAGTGACATGCGGATATACACAAAAAAGTATCCCCATTTTAATAAATGATCACCCATTGGTAGGGTAACTGCACCCACAAAAAAAAGAGAGAAAAAATAGTTACAAAGCACAGTGGTTGGAAGAAAAATATTTAAGAGCACGTCTCGCAAACATGTTACCAAAGCTGTTCAAGTTTCACATTACACAGTTATCACAGATTCTGGGAGCTGACATGCAATCTATGTAGACAAGAAATTACAACATATACTTTAACTTTATACCAGAGAGACGCAACTAGCTTTTGTTGGGCCAACCTGCACATTTTTCTTGTTAAAGTTGCCACCCCAAATAGACAACGCTAAATAAAAAAGCATTTTTGACCGGCATAAACCGGCAGTCCTTAAATTGACACTGAGGGGCCGTAACAATTATACCAGATGCCGCTAAGCTGAACGTCACCCTCATCGCTGCCGCCGAGCAGCATCTTGATCAAGGAGACAGGAGAGGAGAAAAGGAGCGCATGGTGGTGGAGGTGTGGGCCGTGAGCGGTTCGCCCTCATGGCGGAAAACCGCTCACGTGACATGGCCATCTCTTTTTGCAGGATAACCAATTTTGGAAAATTCTTTCAGGAGTCGGCCGGCCCTGTTGCAGCGCGCACGTCGCTACAGGTACCGTATATTCCGGCGTATAAGACGACTTTTAACACTGCCAAAATCTTCTCTTGAAGTCGGGTGGTAGTCTTATACACCGGGTATAGTCTTTATACGCCGGGCAAACAGTGCGGGAAGCAGAGAGAGCAGTAGGACAGGCAGAAGTCCGTGCGCTGCTGTTTTCCTGTGCTTGCAGAGGGGGCGGGCGTGTCCCTCCTGGCAACAGACACAAGCCCTCCTCCTGTTCTTTACTCTCCAGTGTTCAGCAGCGGGGGGAGGCAGGAGCAAGCAGTACAGGGGGTGTGTGTGGGTGGTGTGTGTGTGTGTATAGTGTGTGTATATACTGAGTGTGGCTGTATAGTTGATGTGTGTGTGTGTGGTATATAATGAATGTGTGTGGTGTGTTGTATAGTTGAGGTTGTGTGCTGTGTGTGTTAGTGAGTGTGGGTGGGTGTTGTGGGGGTGGGGGGGGTGGGTATAGAGTGAGGGGTGTGTGGGTGTTCTGTTGTGTTGTGTATCATATAGGTATAGTGGTTGTGTGTGTGTGGGTGTTGTGTGTTAGTGATGTGGTTGTGGTTTATACTGATGTGTGTGTGTGTGTATATGATGTTGTGGTGTATTATGTGTGGATAATGATGGGTGTGTGTATATGATGTGGTGTGTGTTGTTATATAGTGATGTGTGTGTGTGTTGTATATATTCTATAGGTAAAGTGGTGTGTTGTGTGTGTGTGTGTGTCGGTGTGTGTGTGTGTGTGTGTTGTGTTGTGTGGTGGTTTGGTGTGTGTGTGTATAGTGATGTGTGCTGTGTGTGGTGTGTTATAATTGATGTGTGTGTGTGTAGTGATGGTGTGTGTGTGTGTGTGTGTGTGTGTGTAGATGTGAGTGTGTGTGTGTGTGTGTGTGTGGTGGTATAGTGGGGTGGTGTGTGTATATATATATTATAATATATATATATAAGATATACTCTATAACTATCTAATATATATGGTATAGTGGTGTGTGTTGTGTGTGTGGTGTGTGTGTGTTGTGTGGTTATGTGTATAGTGGGGTGTGGTGTGTGTGTTGTGTTGTGGTGTGTGGTGTGTGGTGTGTGTGTGTGTGGGTGTGTGTGTGTGTGTGTGGGTCGTGTGTGTGGTGTGGGTGGGGTGTGTGTGTGTGTGGTATGTGTGTGGTGGGTATGTGTATAATATGTATAGTGATATGTGTATGTTTGTGATTGAATGTGGTGGTTGTGTGATTGTGTTTGTGTGGGGGGGGGACCGAGAGGGGAAACGGAAGGGGGAGGGGAAGATGCGGATAGGATGGGCTGGCGCACGCCCATCGTTCGGCGAAAACCATAATAATGCCGGGAAGTAAGACGGGCAAAGTTAGCATTAGGATTGTATGCCGGCAGTATATTGAAATCAAATGATGTTTTTTAAAATTTTTATTTGGTTTGTGTGATGCGGTGGAAGATGGGTAGTCTTATACGGCGAGTTATCCCAACACTATATTTTAACTGGAAAAGTTGGGGGGGGGTCGTCTTATACGCCCTTCGTCCTTATCCGCTTTCTTTTTTTTCTTTTTTTTTTCTTTTTTTTTTCTGTTTTTTTTTTCGAATATACGGTATGTGTATTGTAGCCCTTTTTATGGACCCTCCCAAAGGAACTAACTGGTCACTGTACAAAACCTGCGGCTCCAGGAGATCCTGAGGCCTACGCTGTGGGAGCCTGGGTAACACTCTATACACTTAATTTTTTAGCGCAGCGCCTCCCACTACCAGGATCCCCGTGACTGATGTGAGATTCCCCTGGGCAAGAAACATACAACACATATGATTGTACTGGTTTTTACTAAAATAATGCACGGTATCGGACTTTTCGGTATGGTTAGCAATAAAACAAACATGTACACTTATACTCTAACGGTATAACTTTAACGTCGTAACCTTAGGGCTCGGCCACTCTCATCAGGAAGCAAGTCTTCGTCCCTTCCCGCGTTTGCCCCCACACACCGTGTCATGTATGTATTTTGGTTATAGGATCAGTCTTTAACCACTCGTCGTGCTTTCCTAAAGAGTTTAGCCTAAGGCGGGATCAGAGCCTGTTGACCGGTTGTGTTGGTGCCACTTGATGTTATAGTACATTCCGGTCACGGCGGGTGACCGGTACTCTTCGCAAAGGGTCAGATTTCAGATGAATAGTCGGTCTGCCTCCTGGGTCTTCAAGCCCAGCCGGTTCTTGGTCCCGCGAAGACGCCGCCAGCAAGCCTGCTCCGATTTGCGTCGGCCCTTTGTCTTGCTGTCACACCAGTAAGGGTGAGGCTCGCTACCACTATGGACGTCCCGGCAGCACCGAACCTGTGGTGACCAGGGAAACTTCCTAGGGGCCTACGGGGTTTAGCCTTGGTCCTAGTGCAGGCTGGGTCTACTGACCCCCTGCACCCACACTGACCTCTCTCTCACATCCCGGATCCCCTATGACTACTCAAACCTGAAACCTGCATGCAAACACACTTGCACTCACACCTTAGTACGGCAGCACCGCACTTGCACTCACTGGTCGCGTACCTGCAGCCAATCCGCTCTGCACACACACTGAACCTGCAGCAACCCACTCGCATCTGAACGCACTCGGTACCTGCAGCAAACCGCACTGCACTCAAACTCGGTACCTGCAGTCTACACTGCACTGCACACACATCACGTGCCTACGTGGTCGCGCTCACAGCATCTACCGCGTGTGACACTGCACAAGCCTCTGTGCACACTCAAAATAAGGGTAGAGTCCCTCAAACCTAGGGCCACGTTCCCCCAGTACCTACCCCTACCCTGGTGGGGATTGGGGCCTGCCTGGGATCTGGGGAAACCTTACTGGGGTAGGAGCCACTTGCTATCTACACCTCTTTATACTCACCCTTCTGCTCAGCTTCAACTGCCAAAGTTTAGGGTCTCCCGCAAACATTGTAGCCCTTCTCCCCACCGGAGAAGCTGACCAAACCCTATTTTCTGGATGGCTGCAAGTGATGTGGGTTGAAAGTGGCAATCCCCAGAGGCTGCTATGGAATTGTAGTCAACTGAGGACCTCTTTAGCATTAGTACCGCGTGCGCTACCCTTACTGCGCCTGGGCGACCCAAACGCGCACACTCGACGCAACCTGTCATGGCGGCCCCCGCTAGCCTGGTGTGCCGCAGAGCCTCGGAGAGCTATCATGGGGGGTATCTGGGGCTGAAAAGAGAACGGGTGGTACTTCTCCCCTCGCAGAATCAACGACCTCGCTTGGGTAGCAAACATACAACAGAAGGGTTATATAATGAAAAATGCATTGCTAAACGATTACACCACACCAACATGCATTGGCTCAACGGGATACCCGACATTATTCGGTGGATACCCGAGGCCGCGAGGGTCTCAGAGTGTCCGTTGCCCCTAACGCTATTGGGTCGAGGGTATCCCCCTTGAACTCCTGTGGTCTTTTGGAGCTCAAGTATCAGGTGTTACGTCTATACGCCTACAAAAACATCGCATCCCCCTCGCAGAAAAAAAAATAGTATGGGGTCCGTAGGTATTGACCCTTGGCCGGATCCATCCGGTTTCATCTCGCGGGAGATCAGGGAGGGTTCAGTCTTTGCCTCGGTCCACACCTGTGCGAAAGAGGCCGCTCCATCGCTGCGCATGGATAGAGGCAACAACTACCAGAGTGGTAACAGCACAGTCTTGTCACTCCAGCAGCCCTTATCTGGCTCTTATCGTGGACACACAAGTATCTGCAGGCCGGTGCTTGAGAAGACAAGCTGGAGATACTTGCGCACTGGAGAAGGAGTGCGTACTGGCGCTAGTGTACTGGAACATGATGAGTCAAATCCGTCTCCGGGTCTGCCAGAGATCTTCCTGGGGGAGGCACCTCACGAGGATAGCGATGACGAGTGTGAGCCCATCGTCCCGGGTGACCCTACCTTTGGGCGCCACCAGGCGACACGATCACGAGGAGCTCACACCCGACACCTGGGCCAGTAACTCAGCCCCTGGTCATCATGGCAGGTACGGATCCAAGCCTGGGACCGCTGGCTACCATCGTAGAAGGACGGAATGGCCACCAAGTCTAGGCAAGGCCCAAATCAGAGCAAGCACCAGCATTGGCATACACTTCATTAGGGAACCAGGACCCACAGCAGGCTGACCTGCATCCGCGCAAATGTTGGCTCAGTGACTTGGCACGAGTGGTCCGCCGGCATAGGCGCATCACCAAGAGTTGTTGGGGTTTTGAATCACCAAAAGGAGGAAGGGGGTTATAGAACCTTACACTGTTGATTCCGGAATCGGCGGTCTGGGCTCTTGTGGGTTCCTGCTCGGGAAACCGTTTGTCTGGAATTACGACACTGGGGGTGCCAAAATCTGTGACTCTACCCTTCGGCGGCTCGGCTTCTTGACCTGATCTAGAATTCCATTTGGCATCACTTGTTGGCCCTACACAACTCAATATGCTGAGGTAGGGTGGATCTCGAAGCGGCAGTTGACCGCCGGGGTAGAGACATCAGGCGCCTCTCTTGCCACGGTTTCAGGCCAGCAGAGGGTCCTGCTCTACCTTTAGGATGTCCCCTTTGAGAGGGTCTGGAACATCCAATGTACACATAAACAACGTTGCAAAGCGTCGTAAGAGCGTTGGATAAGCCGTTTTGGCGTTGTAAAAATGAACATAGGTATGCATTGCATAGCATTGATAAGCCATTCGTTGTAAAACGAAGCGTTGTAAAACGAGGACTGTCTGTATACTGTAAACAGTGGAGAGCTCAGAGAAAATCTGCTTTTATTTTAAAGTGTATGTTGTGACTGAGCCTTTATCAACGGCAGTTAATAAAGCTTCTGTTTCTATGAAAAGTTATTGGTGCCCATCATTGCATTTCCAACGGCCAACCTGCACAGACCTAGCACTCTGAGAAGGTATCAAAGACTGAGCAAGCCATGTAACCAGACAACTTGATGTAAACTTCTTTAGAAGCCGGGCAAGGAGGGTTACATATGCATATTTGTTGCTGCTTGCAAATTGAAGCAGATGCAAATCTTTGCTATGTCTTGAATAAAAGTGTTCCATTTTCATACATATCACCCAGAGTTGTTAGGAGCTTTATACATCATCCTTCATTTTAGTTAGTTCCCCACAAAATCACCAGTAGTTTCTAGTGAATTACCTGCAAGGTAGGGCAGAAACGGAGACCAGAGGTGACGTCTCTGAAGCACGTTGAGCCTGAAACATGGATAGAAAGGAGTAATAAATGTTTCCGTCCAAAAACCCAACTATTCCCCCAAGTTGCAGTATGTCCTATTTTTCCTTTTCAACACAAGCGATGTCAGTACTTGAAGCAAACACATGGCTGTATCGGTGTAATAAAAATCAGTGGCCTAGATTCACTAAACATTGATACGGGTAAAAATATGTATTAAAGTTGAAATTTTTTTATTATTTTTTACCATATAATAATGGATATTTTAGTGGTCGAATTTAAATGTAACTACATAGTGGGTGGTCCCGTGGGGTCCGACGGCGGAGCACTGCTGCTGTAGAAATTGGGGGCTGCACACCAGTTCCAGTTAAAAACCGCTTTATTAGGTGGTCATCAGAAGTATAATGCAAACACTCTGACGCGTTTCAGGACAGTTGTCCCTTTATCAAAGAGTAACTGCGCGTCTACTGAGTTCTCCATTATGTAGTATACCTCCCGCCCCAACCGCTGACGTCACACGCTCTGTTATATCGCGTGATTTGTGAGGCCTCAACAAATACGCGGATAGTAACAGAGCAGGCGTCTCTGTGTGACGTAACGGTGGTGGCGGGACGGTATAATTACTATAATGGAGAACTCAGTAGACGTCGCAGAATCTTTGAGTATATAGGGACAAACTGCCTGAAACGCGTCAGAGCAGAGGCTCAGAGTGTTTGCAATTATACTTCTGATGACCACCTAATTAAAGCTGGTTTTTAACTGGTAATGGCGTGCAGCCCCAATTTCTACGCAGCAGTGCTCGCGTCGGAATCCCCACGGGCACAACCCACACTCACTATCTACTTGAGATTGCCAGGCGTGATGCAGCAGATTCTGAGTCAGAGGCAGATGTTCCACTGAGGCTCCATCAATCATTATCGGGTATGTACTTGGGTTTTATGGGAGATTTAGACAGTGCCTTTATGGTTATATATAGAGTTCTGTGTCTTTCTCCATATTATACTGTACACCTATTGTGTATATACAAATAGAGCCCTCATAAGCTTAGTATATGCTTTAGGACCAGATACATGTTTATGGAGACTTCAATTCAAGTCATTTCCAACACACAGCTGAGCCTGGAGGATTGGGATCCACTTCCCCATATATACACCTTAAATGTAACTACAAGCATGAAAAGAGTGAAGTATGCCAAATTACTTCTTCCATATGATAGTCACCAGACTTCAAAACCGCATGAAAGAAGAGACGGCGCATTTGTTATCACTAATCCACGGACATTGGCCGGATCTTGGCTACATATATTATACCAACCACAGGACACACGCAAGAATAAAACTCGGCAATCTAGAATGATTATAAAAAGACATTTCGTAGAACATATTAAAGCTTGCGTCCAAAGTGCCAGTTAAAATAAATAACAAATAAGTTTAGTACATTGCGATCGATCCATTCTCCTGTGATCGATGGGTCGAAGATTCAGGTTCATTACCGTAGTTCTCGACTCTAATAGACACAGATTTTTTTATTAATTTCACATGGCTTCAAAGCTCTGCGTTTTAGAATCGTGTTGATGTATTTTAAAAAAATCAGCCAGGGTGCGCGCTGCAGAGGCCGGCAGGGATAGATATTCACAGTGGGCATGAACAGAACATGGCTGACGATCACCCCCCCACCCTCCACTCTCCCCAAGGTGCAGAGAGAGCGGCGAGTCTGTTCAGAAAATCTAACATGCCCAGAAGCCCCCCCCCCTTCCCTTCCCGAATCACCCCCCCCCCTTCCCGAATCCCCGTGTGAAATGCAGGAGGTGCAGAGGTAGCTGTGTCTCTCTGGATGTGTTTGTGTGTCTCTCTCTGTGTGTCTCTATGTGTTTATCACTCTCTGTGTCTCTCTCTCTCTCTCTCTGTGTTTGTCTCTATATGCGCCTGTCTGTCTCTGTATGTTTGTGTGTCTCTCTCTGTGTGTGTGTTTGTCTCTGTGTCTCTCTCTCTGTCTGTTTGTGTGTTGTGTCTCTCTCTTTCTGCGTGTGTGTGTGTGTGTGTGTGTGTGTGTGTGTGTGTGTGTGTGTGTGTCTCTCTGCTAGCAAAAGCAAGATAGGAGATTGTTAGAACATGTTCTTTTTACTTTAAGGAAAGCAATGAGTACAGGAATAAAAAGGTACTTGGTAACATCATAATAAGGGCCACTAAATGTAAATGGCTAGTGTGTTTATTTATCCAGGACACCTTCCTACCCATCATATTCTTAATGCTCTCTCATGCTCCCCTCTTTCACTGCTTTGAAATCTGATGCTGGCTGCTCTGACATTAAAAGGGTTAAGAAAAATTCCCCCCACACTGCCCCTGCCATATCTGTCTCTCTGGTCTGTGTGTGCCCCATTCTCTCCCCCCCCCCTTCCCTCCCCCACCCCTTCCCTCCCCCACCCCTCCCCTCCCCTTCTCTCCCCCACCCCTTCCCTCCCATTCTCTCCCCCACCCCTTCCCTCCCATTCTCTCCCCCACCCCTTCCCTCCCATTGTCTCCCCCCTCCCTCCTATTCTCTCCCCCCCTCCCTCCTATTCTCCCATTCTGTGTCTGCATCTCTCTCCCCATTGGTTATTGAAGTGTCATGTGACTCTGCTAGCTAAAAAATAAACAAAAAAATTCTGCACATTTAATATAGTGGTATTTTTTCCCCAATTTTTTTTTATTAAATCAAGGGTGTGTCTTAGAATCGATGGCGTCTTACAATCGAGGAAACAGGGTAAATCTCTTAGGCCGAGATCAAACTGTGTGCTGGAGCACGTGCATGGCGTGACGCGCACCCGACGCTGAAGCGATCTCTACACATATTAAGGGCTAGACATGGGAGACAATCAAAAACATGGTGGGGTAAGAGAAATTGACACGTTTCAGGCGTAAATGCCCTTTGTCAAAGAGTCTTTGACAAAGGCCATTTGCGCCCGAAATGCAGCAGTTTCTCTTACCCCACTATGTTTTTGATTGTCTCTCAGGTCTAGCCCTTAATAAATTGTTGTTTAATCCCGCTTTTGGGTGTGCCGTACCCCTCATTTCTTCACCTCTGCATGCAGTGCTCCACATCTCTCCACCGAGGATTCTACTATCAATATAATTTCCATGCTGGATGCACACACCTGGAGCCAACAGTTCTTCAATTTGTGAGTAATTTTACCCTATGGAGGTGTTTTACCTGTGCTTTACACACAATTATTACCATTATACTCTAAATAGTTTCTCTCAAAAGTGTGGTGGTTAAAGGGTTGGAATAGCTTTACAGGCTTTACCTTTCCCACTTACACCATACATCCCACGTGGAGATTCAAGCCCTGGTGTGTGGCAACTACTATTATCTGAGTCATATGTTTGGTAATTAGTGTTGATTAAGATTGCACAATGTACCAATTGCACACTGCAATTATTCCATCTTGTGGTTGGCTCTAATTAAGGGACATCAAGATATGCTTCATGATATCATGTTCAACACTGTCGCACTGATTTTGGGACTTGACTGTTCAAACCTTCCTTTTTTGTATGTATGGTTGTTCAGTAGTTAATGCCACTTCACTTGAGAAAGGCCAGCAGGCCGAAATGTTGTGTGTTTTATAGCACAATAAATTCTTTTATTATTGAAATCTGTGTTCCCTTGTCCATCTATTACAATGTTTTCTAAGAAACCCTATTATGTTTATCCGAAGTGTTAAATTACCTCCTTACTTATACCGCAATATTTTGCGTCTTTTAAATAACATTTTTGTTCTGTGTGATAATTTCCCCTCCCCCCCATGTTAGTTGCTGTGTTCTATCCCTTATGGTTGCCCTCCCCCCCCCCCCCACTCCATGAGAAACTGACTTATGCGATTTTTATACAACACTTCAAATGCAGACAAGCCAGCGAGTATGTACATGCTGGGTACATTTCAGTGACATTTCTGCAGAGGCTAATGGCCCATCGGATTAACACAGCAGGGGTTCCTGGCAGTCCCATTCAAACTGAATGGGACTGCCAGGGACCCCCGCTGTTAATCCGATGGGCCATTTAGTCTGTCTGCAGAAATGTGTGAAATGCTGCAGCATGTACCCAGCATGTACCTGGGTCTTTTTGGAGATTGCCCCAGGTTTGTTTTAGAATAATCGTTGGCACTACAGTATGTACAGTATGTTCAGTAAGGTGAGCTATCTATGTGAATAAATGAATGCCGATGTACTGTAATTCGTAACAATTTCCCCTACCCTTTTTCTCTTCTGTACCCCAATTTTACAATAAACATCTGTTAAAAAAAATTTTTTTTAAATGTTGCTGTATCATGCAGATGTTAAGAGGTTAGTAAAAAAGTTATATACAGTATTTGTGTTTTAAAAAAAGATATAAAATATATATGCATCAACTCAGTTTAGCTAATCTAGCCCATAACCGTACTTTAAAAACCATAACATATGGCAACAAATCTAAAGTCTGCATCCCAGCAATGCATTGTCTTTCATTTTAATTTGTTGTTTCATTATCTACTGTATGAATGTTACAAGTTCTGTACAACAGTAAATATCCCCAAGTTAAACATATTGCATCCCTTTGTAAGGCTGAGAAGTCCGGGAAAATGACTGCGCTTTCTCTTTTACCACATAGAGGAATTAATTTTCTCCATATATATGTGCAAGTTAATAATGTCAAGGAAGAAAGCAAAACATTTGGCTATTAGTGGCACCTTCATTGGGAAAGTTACATAAATGAACTGTTGATAGTCTGAAATTGCAAAACCACTAATAAAATAAATATAAATACTATTAACATAATTTATACTGTAATAAATCTCCCCTAATCCTGAACCCAGATATACACACCTGATTTCACCCATGCCTCCCTGCCATCTCTTCACCTGTAAATTTTGTTAACCCTCTCATTTTAATACTGACTAACCTTAAAACTCACCCCACAAAGCATCCCAATAGCCTGCACTCATGTCTATTCACCCACACTCAGTCACTTCTACCACCCATTGTGGCCAAGCACTGCCATCTACAGCACTTATTCCCTCACCTGCTGTCTCTGTAAGTTCCCCATCAAACCTCTTAGATTGTAAGCTCTTTGGGGCAGGGATTTCCTTTCGTATTGTCTGATTTTGCTGCACTTATTGTATTATTATAATTCCCTGTACTGTATTCTTTGTGAAGCGCTGAGTACACTTTTGGCGCTATATAAATAAAGACATACAATACAATACAAATAATTAATTTCAAATGTATTAACTAATTTTTTCTAAAATTCTTCCCCCCCCCCCCCCCCCACTCCCCCAAAAGCCTAAGCATAATTTATAAAGCATCCTCTACATTCAAGTCTGGATAAAAAAAAATTTGTTCTATCCTTTTACACATAAAAAAAAGTTTAAAAAAAGTCAAATATATAAATCCAAAAATGACACTAAATTTACTGAAATTTACTGAAGGGCACAATCACTACATGCTCAAGTGAATGCGGATATACACAAAAAATTCTGCACCATTTAATAAATGTACCCATGGTAGGGTAACTGCACCACAAAAAAAGAGAATAGTACAAATCACAGTGGTTGGAAGAAAATATTTAAGAGCACGTCTCAAACATGTTACCAAAGCTTGTTCAAGTTTCTACATTACACAGTTATCCAGATTCTGGGAGCTGACATGCAATCATGTAGCAAGAAATACAAAATATACTTTAACTTTATACCAGAGAGACGCAACTAGATTTTGTGGGCCACCCTGCACATTTTTCTTTTAAAGTGCCACCCAAATAGACAACGCTAAAAAAAAAGCATTTGACCGGCATAACTGGCATGTCCTTAACTTGACACTGAGGCTACAATTATACCAGATGCCGCTAAGCTGCAACGTCACCCTCACGCTGCCGCCGAGCAGCATCTTGATCAAGGAGACAGGAGAGGAGAAAAGGAGGCATGGTGGAGGTGTGGCCGTGAGCGGTTCGCCCTCATTGGCGGAACCGCTCACGTGACATGGCCATCTCTTGCAGGAAACAATTTTGAAAATCTCTTCAGGAGTCTGCCGCCCTGCAGCGCGCACGTCGCTACAGGTACCGTATATTCCGGCGTATAAGACGACTTTCTAACACTGCAAAATCTTCTCTGAAGTCGGGGGTCGTCTTATACACCGGGTATAGTCTTATACGCCGGCAAAAGTGCGGGAGCAGAGAAGAGCAGTGACAGGCAGAAGCTCCGTGCTGCTGCTGTTTTCCTGTGCTTGCAGAGGGGGCGGGGCGTCCCTCTGCACACAGACACAAGCCCTCCTCTTCCTGTCTTTACTCCTCCAGTGTTCAGCAGCGGGGGGAGCAGAGCAAGCAGTACAGGTGTGTGTGTGTGTGTGTGTGTGTGTGTATATGTGTGTGTATATAATGATGTGTGTCTGTATAGTGATGTGTGTGTGTGTGTGTATATAATGATGTGTGTGTGTGTGT